>JAWNNQ010000872.1:0-76554 GCA_035044765.1 Leucophenga montana | reverse complement strand
AGAGAGAATATATAAGAGAGAGAGAGAGAGAGAGAGAGAGAGAGAGAGAGAGAGAGAGAGAGAGAGAGAGAGAGAGAGAGAGAGAGAGAGAGAGAGAGAGAGAGAGAGAGAGAGAGAGAGAGAGAGAGAGAGAGAGAGAGAGAGAGAGAGAGAGAGAGAGAGAGAGAGAGAGAGAGAGAGAGAGAGAGAGAGAGAGAGAGAGAGAGAGAGAGAGAGAGAGAGAGAGAGAGAGAGAGAGAGAGAGAGAGAGAGAGAGAGAGAGAGAGAGAGAGAGAGAGAGAGAGAGAGAGAGAGAGAGAGAGAGAGAGAGAGAGAGAGAGAGAGAGAGAGAGAGAGAGAGAGAGAGAGAGAGAGAGAGAGAGAGAGAGAGAGAGAGAGAATATATATATATATATATATATATATATATATATATATATATATATATATATATATATATATATATATATATATATATATATATATATATATATATATATATATATATATATATATATATATATCTCTCTCTCTCTCTCTCTCTCTCTCTCTCTCTCTCTCTCTCTCTCTCTCTCTCTCTCTCTCTCTCTCTCTCTCTCTCTCTCTCTCTCTCTCTCTCTCTCTCTCTCTCTCTCTCTCTCTCTCTCTCTATATATATATATATATATATATATATATATATATATATATATATATATATATATATATATATATATATATATATATATATATATATATATATATAGTTGGCTAATTAGACACAATTACACAGCCATATATATATATCGTTCACCATATAAACAAACACTATGGACAAAAATGATTTTTGTTGCATGAAGTAATTTTTTGTTTCTTATCTTTAAGTTCTTAATTTGTACCACAAAAAGGGTATTCGCCATAGGCAAAAATTCCAATTGTATCAATGATAGAAAATAATCAGTAGTTTCACAAAAAATGTTCCAATTACAAAGCGTCAATTTGGTTTCCTCCTCGCCTCTAATATAATTAGCAATAAATTTCAGTTTTTTAAACAATTAAAAATTTACTTCATCGAAATGTGAATTGCTGTTTTGTTATAGAATTTGGATAAGACGCCGGTAGCAAGTACATTTTCTAGCTTATAACCGATTATTGGTGAGTTGTCTTTTGCTTGCACTTGATCAACTTTAATAAGGTTGCTACATCTGTACATCGAGCAAACGAACGGGTCAGTACCTTTTCAAACCAACTGACTTATTAGTCAGTCCCTCGTCTAGCTAGTTCGATTCAATCGTTTTTTTTTTCTGACAAAACGATTTTCAACTAACATCAAATGAATTTCAACCAAACCAAACAATGACTGGCTGGCTTGCAAACAGCTTGAAAGTGTTGTTATATACACATACAACATACGTTTGTTCTGCATGACCCGTAATGCTACAATATACATATATAAGTACACCGCTTGTAAACTTGCCGACGCAGCCGCTGGTATTCTTGAAATTTTTTCATGGTACCATTTTTCCGAATCAACCGGTAAAACTGAGATAATGGAACTATTTTTGGTCGCTTGATTTTTTCGCAGTCACTTATTTAGCCGCAGCGGTGGAAGCATTGATTAAATGCTCAATCAAATTGAAAATATTGAACACATAAGAAGTCGGTCACTTACAAAATTTTAGTCTTAAACGGAGTTCTTTTCAGCAATAAACAGCTTTCAGTCAGCGATTTAGTCATGCAGGGTTTTAATTTGTACCACTCTAATGGCCATTCTACAACCTAGGTCACTTGGGCTTCCTTGGTTAAATATTTAACCCTGTGAACCCATGCACGCACGTCTGGTTACGGCTAATTGCTCAGAGGTCCACTTCCAGAGCGGGCTCGACCGACTAAACGTCGCGGTGCTATCAAATTAACAAAAAAAAATTCTATCTATCCCTTCCTCCGTCAATCATTACAAACTGTTCCTTTGAAATTAGGAGCTATTGCAAAGGAATAGTTGCCTCTAAAATAATCCGTCTAAGAGAGAAACGCCCAGAACAACTAAATCAAAAAAAAAATTAAGTGTATGGGTTGCATTGTCGGTTACTGCAACCCTCTAATAAAAAATGTTACAGCACTATATGACCACATCAGCGTTGCCAGAATTCACCCACCCGCCAAAGTGAAATTCACCACATTTTAAATTTTAACAAACATTTAATAATTATTCTCCTATCATAATACAAATAATATTAAAGAGCGGAAAACAAAAAAAAAAAAAAACTAATCAATCCTGGTGGTTATTACTGTTGATTTTGTATATGTTGATTTTTTTATCTGTTTAATCCTAACATTTCGTACCGTTTTAGCGGATAGTTTGACTCAACATAATCAGGAGCACAGAAAAATCAGGTACTGTGCTTGCATTTTCAAATCTGTTGCGCCAGAATCGCAAGGAGAACAAGCGCAGCTTAAAAGCTCTGCTCCCAGTGAGTTGTAGCTTTCACTGTTGTTTAGGTGTGGTGAGTTCTTTTTTCAAAAGTACAGTGGGTGTAAAAATTAATTTCTCGTTACTACGAACTCGCAGTTTAAATTTTCCGTTACGAGCTGTAACGTTTAATGGTGCTCAAGAATGAATTAGGGTACGTAACAAATTTTGTTTAAAAATGTGGAATGCAAACGTTCATATTATATTCATGGATTGGCTCATATTTTTCTACAGCGGCGGCACTCACTCTCATCCAATTTTTTTCTTCTAATGTATAGTTTTTATGCGTTTACATTTGTGTAATGAATAGACTGACCACCTCTTCAGCATTTTGCAGCTGACCGATAAATAAAACAAAAATAATCGAATTTCAAAAATAACAGACAAAAAAGTGACCGATTTTCAACGATAGCAGACAAAAAATCGTTTTATACTGAAGGGCTACTCGAAATGGATTTATTTTAATTGTGAAGTCATGACTTGTACTACTCAATATTATTCCGCCAATATCTTGGCAACCGTATTAACTTAAATTTGCTTAAGCAAATTGAATAAGATCCTAATGTAGTGTAAGCAACTCTCACACGGTGCTAATTGGTATATTACACCCCTGTTCCTTTGGATATGTGGTCGCAAATTTTGCTGGTATGAAAATATGGCTCATCACCAAAAATATGTGTATCGTTTTGTTGTTCACCACTAGCTGTTAGGCAAGCATATCTTTCTCGCTTATTCCTTATCACTTATATTACTCACATAATCTACTGCTGACGTGTATAGTACATATGTTGCACTCGCTTATTTACATGATATGGTGATCTGTACAGTTAAAGTTATGTGAGTGCGAGCGAGCCAAAATACTGTCTGTACAAATTTGTTTGTTTAGACGAAGATTCATTAAAGAGGAAGAAAATATTATTCTTTAATTTTGTAAAAAAAAGTGTTGTGGAGTAGAAACTAGAAAGCCAAAAACTTTTACAATAGTTACATCGTGTAACGACCGAATTATATTTCTGTTTTAAATTAAAATGGGTCTCACAATCTCCAGTCTGCTGACACGCCTTTTTGGCAAAAAACAAATGCGCATATTGATGGGTAAGTGTACGAGCAGCCACCCGGCTCACAAAGTAAACTTTTAGAATTTATGAGTGTATATTCTGTTCCTAGTTGGCTTGGATGCGGCGGGAAAAACAACCATATTGTACAAACTAAAGCTCGGAGAAATAGTCACCACCATTCCAACCATCGGATTTAATGTCGAAACCGTAGAGTACAAGAACATTTGCTTTACCGTGTGGGATGTAGGTGGTCAAGACAAAATCCGCCCGCTATGGCGTCACTACTTTCAGAACACGCAAGGTTTAATATTTGTTGTCGATTCGAACGATCGCGACCGCATCAACGAGGCAGAGAAAGAGCTCCAGAACATGGTTCGTTCTGTATATCAGACAAATATCGCCGATCGGGTCTTAAAGATAGTACATTTTTTTAATTTATGTATTGCAGTTGCAAGAGGATGAATTACGTGACGCGGTGCTGTTGGTATTCGCCAACAAACAAGATCTACCAAATGCCATGAGTGCCGCAGAACTTACTGATAAACTGCGACTAAATCAGCTAAGGAACCGACATGTAAGTTCTATAACGGTTTTATAAAGATCCTGTGGTTATAACTGCTTATTCATATTATATTACTTAATTTTAGTGGTTTATTCAGGCAACTTGTGCAACACAAGGTCACGGTTTGTACGAAGGCTTGGATTGGTTGTCCGCAGAACTCGCAAAGAAATGATGAAACTTCAAATATACAATAAAACTAACATTATTAGCATCCGATATACGGATTCATAAAAGTAATAAAAATTAAAAATAATATTTTCTTTATGAAGACTTGTAAATACATCGTTGTCGAGTTGGGTCATGAATTAAGAGTTTCAGACAGTACTACATATTAGAAAGAATATACAGAAGTGGAAAGCCAATAAGACTTCAGACCATGAAATTTCTTGGGCGGAGTTAAAAGTCTCCATGCAATATAAAATTTTACGCCAATAATTTCATAGTCTGAAGAAATAAATTTATTACTGAATAATTTTAACCTTACTTCCAATTCGACAGAACATGTATTTTTATACTCTTCACACGTAGTGTGAAATAGCTTCCACACAGAGTTTGAAGAGCAATAAAGCTTCGGTTCTACCGAAGTTAGCGTTTCTCCTGTTTGTTTTTTTCTATAAGTATGTTTGTACTTTTAAATTTAATCAGGTGTAAATCAAAATTTTCAAAACAAATATGTATAGATTTTTAACGGCATAATGTTCTGATACTATATTTAAACTAGTAAGATAGATGCAGTCGAGTGTGCTCTACTTCGAGATACCTCATACCTTGCCTAAGGCTCCTTGTTTGAAACATAGATTTTTATAAAAATTTATTTTATATTGATCTTATGTAAACCTATGTGGTATTTTTTAATAGGATTTATGTAAAATACACTAAATATGACTTTTATAGATTAGTTACCAACAAAGTAAGAAAAGATGGTAACCTCGGGCGAACCGAATCTGGAATATTCTTCACATTTGTCCCTTCGGAGATGCTGGTGTTCTGCTTTTTTTTTTTTAATTTTTGAACGGATGCTTACTTTTAAATATTTTTAGAGAATATGTAATAACTACCTGAGGATTATAAGTGCTATAGAATATAAGTTTTAAGAAAATGAGCTATACCTTTTATTTGTTAAATCGAAGTCATTTTGATACTTGTGTCGCTTATAGTTATAAAAATTGTCCATACCAACTTTTAAACAAATATTTCAAAGTTTGATGGAAAAAAGCTCTCACAAATGCACAGACAGGCGGACTCCTGTCCGACTCGTGTTATCGTGCTGATTTCGAATATATACGCTTTGTAGGGTGTCCGATGATTCCTTTCAGGCGTTGCAAACAATATGACTAAACTATAATATTATTTCCACTATATGTGAAGAGTACTAAAATATTAATTAAAAAAATATGGCTTTTTTGTGTGGTGGATACTCTTTATAGTGGTCCTATCTTGACTTATGTTGAATATTTTATTATGATTGACGTAAGTTACACCAATTGCGGAGTTTCTAGCATATCTTACAGAAACAAAAAAACGTTTCTACCTAAATTCAAAAATGAGCGGGTGACGGGCTACATGGGGCTACCGGTTACTTTGTTCAAGTTCATTTTATACACTTTATCTAAAGAGGGAATAATATAAAAGTCTTCAAGATCTCGTTGGTTGCATGCAAACAGATGATTGGGCGGAGAGATCTATATAGGGCTTACCCCGCCTTGCACAAACTAAATATACTCTTTTAACTTATGGGTATGTCGTTTTTAACGCCAGCCTATTCCTATACACATCACCAATCTAAATATACTAGGTCCGCTTATCGGTCGAAATTCGACCATTTGAGCCAACCTATATACTTTTTGATTGCGTTACAAAAACCTCTATTTATACACGAAAAATATGCTCATTTATTGCTACTTAATTTTCAAACTAAAATAACAAACTGACAATGAAAAAGAAGTTGCAGCAATTATATTCTTGAACTGCGTAACGAAGAATATGTAAAAAATATTTGTGACTTATAAGTGCTATTAAGTTTTAAGTGAAGTTTAATATTGAGTTTTAAGCCAAAATTAATCTCTACAACACTATATAAAAATATTCATGCATTTTTTTTTGTTAAACACCTTAAAATTATACGACAAAATTTTTGTTTACGTATTTGTATACAATATACATATACGTTAACTTTGGTGGAAATGAAGCTTAAATACCATTTACACTAAGTTTCAAATTGTGTACGCCTTAATAGTTAATGTGCGCTCCTTAATATTTAGAAGACAGGATATAACATTTAAAATTGATATTGTGTGTAATGGAAAGATATACAATATATGAGAAGCGTTCGTCCATAAGAATACTTCGTATAAAATTTCAAGGTGATTTTCTCAAAAGTTGGTCATACAAACCAAAAGTGGGTGGATGGTTTATATGCTACGCTATAAGGTATTCATATATAGGTGGATCATTCGTCCATAAGATGCCACTATGTCAATTTGTATATGATATGGGCTGCAATAAAAACGATTTTCATACAAAAAGTGAAAAATGGGAGGGTGGTTTATATGAGGGTTACCCCAAAAAGTAGATCATCACTCACATTGATATATATGTGAAGTGTCGATCCATGAGAATTCACCATATCAATTTTTAGGTTGATATTGACTACAATAGAAAAGTTTTTCGTAAAAAATGGGTGGGTTGTTTTTTTTTCGGGGCTAGCCCAGAACGTGGGCGTGGCATGTCAATATAGATACTCTATTTGACTGGAATAAAAATAAGTCTAGATGCCGCGTTATAACTGGATATCTTAAAAATTGATCCCAAACAATGTGCAACAACTACCAGACAGATGGACGTGGCCAGATCGACTCGTCGAGCAGATCAAGAACTTTTTGATAAAACTGATAATACCATTTCACACTTGTAAATGGTACAAAAATTAATGTACTGTAATGTATTTATGTACGTACAAATTTTTAGGTAATCATCTGTATTTGTCAGAGCGTTTCTCTGGATTAGATTGTATCATGTACATATATGCCAACTAATTTAAATAAAACACTTCCAAAAATTTTTTTCGGATTCGGAAATAATTAAAATTCGACGACAACCCCACCACAGCAATCGCTTTGAACTCAAACGATGATCCGATGTTTTAGCTCAATTTAACTCACAGAAAATGCGGTGGAAGTAAATTCCGCAATCGCAAGCCATGAGAAAACTAATACTTTATGGTTAGGCTACGCATTCACTCTTCCATAGGCGACGCATCGAAGGTCTCTCTCCCACAAGTTTTTCATTTCCGTTATAGAAGGCTCGAGCTAGTAATAAGCCTCCCGATAAAGTAGACAACAGTTGACCAGCCATAGCTTCGGGAGGACGAACACCTTCGTGTTTTCACACACATACCAACGAACGTATGCCGAAGACGGCTGCTAACGAGAAACAAAAATTTGAATTAGTTACGTGGCATTGGTGTTGTATTTTGGCACACTGTACAGAAAGAGAGCGGCAATAAATGAGTAATTTATTTGTAATGATGAATGCGCATCTGTGCAATTAATTAATGCATAGTTATGAAAGAGTTTTGTTGGTGTATCAATTCTTTATCTTTCTTATTTAATTATTTATTTGATTCCTATTCTTTTAACATTTTACCTACTAAAATACTATCAAAAACACAGCCAACTTATGCTAGCCAACATGTTAGCAAGTGCACCCACAACAGTTTCGAGCCTAACGTAGAGCTGCTCGATCGACATGTATAATATATAACATATACAATTGTATACCAATTTTTGTATGAACATTTTTTTATTGCTGTCATCGTGGCTTCTTATGAAGGAATTCTTCATGTGATCACCCCACTTTTTGAGGTAACCACAATACAAACCAAACGCCCATTTTTCCCTTTTTGTATGGAAAACCTTTTTTTTGCAGTAAATATCTCCTTAAATATTGACATGATGGCGTCTTATGGAAGAATGCTTCACATAAATATCAAGGGGCGTGTTACGCCCCCTTTTAGGGGTAGCCTGTACAGAAACTTACCGCCCAATTTTTGAATTTTTTGTAAGTATCAACATAAAATTTAATATTGTGGTTTCTTATGGACGAATGCCTCATATATAGAGAAATAGATGTGAGATCTTCATTTTAGGGGCATCCTCATGCAAACCCACCACCCACTTTTGGGATTTTTCATGAAAAACACTATCATTACAGGCAAAATCAATTTGACATTTGGGTTCATATGGACGGACTTTGCATAATTATAAAAGGGTCCTGCCAAGCTCACTTTGGGGTATGCTCCAACAAACTTACCTGTTAGATGTTACAAATACCTATATATATTTACAACTTGAAACTTCGTGTGAATGGTACTAAAACTTCGGTACCACCGCAGTTTAAGTTTTTTCTTATTTGTCTATTCTTCCAACTGAAACCAAAGGAATCGAAATAAACAAAAATGATAGCAGCTACATATACCAAACTAGATGGTCCCCACGACGTTGTACGCGGACCTCCTCTTTCCCCTGCCACTTCTTCCCCCTTTTCCACCATCCACCCGGTCCTTTTTGAAAAAAAAAAATGAAGGAAAATCTAAAAAATCCGAAAAATGTTCAGTTTATCCAATCGCCACGAAACTTCACAGGATCACCCAAGGGACTATTTTCAATGTTGCCACAAAATATATGTATATGTATATGTATATATATATATATATATATATATATATATATATATATATATATATATATATATATATATATATATATATATATATATATATATATATATATATATATATATATATATATATATATATATATATATATATATATATATATATATATATATATATATATATATATATATATATATATATATATATATATATATATACCAGCAAGTTTGGAATCGAAACTTCATAATAATAAAAAACGAACAAAAGTACGAAAGCTGACTAAATGTATTTTAACAAGAAAAACGATGGAACCGAACTTTTAATACCCTTTTGACCAAAATTTGTAATTATAATATTTTCCTTTACAATAATGTAGCTTTCAGCATCCCATTTAAATAATTTTAAAGATTGAGCGAGTTAATAATTAGAACAAATAAAAAGAATGATGTGTAAAAATTTTAACAAAATTAAAAAAATGTCTCAAATATTACAAAACTCTTCACGCCTCCTTCAAAGGTCATCTCGATGGTATCTTTTGAGGCGCCTCTAGTAGCCTCTAGCCTTCGATGGAACCGAGATATTGTATGTAGAAATGACTCTTAGGGGTCATATATTGATCTGCGTAATCAGTGTAGTTACATCGGACCAAACTCCGTCAATCAGTCGGGTAGACCTATTCCGACAAAAGTGTCCATCACACCCACACCAGGTTACAGCTTGATATTGCACGTTACATTGAATACGTATTTAGGTTAGGTATATTTAATAGTGGATGTGACACGATCACATGCCGAACATGCCAAGTTTTAGTTCTATATTTAAAAAATATGACTGAATACCACAGGTAGTAACGAATAGACATAATATCTTCGTGTCCAAGAATATATATATTTTTTCGGGGTCGCCGATGCCTCGTTCAATGCGTAACAACCTTTTCAACAAAATGGTAACACACTTTGCACACCATATATGAAGGGTATAAAATGGAGAGGGAATATCAATTGGATTGACTGTGTAGCTTCGCTTTGTTGGATCAGGTTTTGTGTATAAATAGTGGTGGCGCAGCGGTTTTGTAATTCAGTGCTCGTTCTCATATCATAGCGTACACCCGTTTAACTTTGAGCTTTGTTTTTCTTGTCCGTTCGTTTCTTACCTTGTGTGTTGTTATTGTTGTTTCTGGCACTGCCTCCGGATTCGCGAATATACGCTTGCGCAGACATCAAAAATCATTCCAATTAAATATAAAAAAATTGAACGAGAATCGAATAACTTCAAAATGAAATCATTCAAATGTGTAATTTTTTGCACTGTTGCTCTTTTAATTGTTGCCGCTTCCGCCGCTTCCGACGAAGCTTCTACCAAGGACAGCGAGGGCGATATCAAGATCTACAAAAGACTGATTCCAGCGGACGTGCTTAGAGGTGAGTCAGAAGTGATTAACGTGCCGGGAAGGTGGGAGGGAGGTAAGTAATGATGACATAAGTAATTCAACGGATGAACGGGCATTGAGTACAGGGTAAAACCAAATCGTGGCTTGCTGAAAGTATTATTCGATTTTCGTATTTTCGTTTTTAATCATTCGAGCCATGTTTGAAATCGGGTTTCTTGTTTGAGTCTTTCGTTGTGTGCAAACGTTTTGACTATTTGCCGTCCATTTGCTTATCCCGCCTAGCAGCAAGATTAATTAGTTTCTTTGTTTGGCTAAGCCGTTCCATTTGCGAAAGTGGCTTCGCTACTGCATGCACACAGACTGTTACAAGGTCAACTGACTAAGAGTGCGAACCAGTCCGCCCGCTTCTATCATAAGAGTTTACGAAATAATTTTTTATATGTATGTAGTATGTATGTATCGTATATCTGGTCTATATGTGTACATACATACATACTCGTATATGTGCATTTTATGCAACTTATGTATCTTAATATTGGTAGTTCGCCAAATTGAATAGACTTTTTTTTTGATTTCTTAACGCATTTTGTAATGATCCCAATGGGACCACCGTAATCTGAACCATAGTTTAGACCAGTTAATTAATCGTTAAATGTGAGTACTTTCTGAACCGGTTTCGACCCCCTTCTTGTCACCCGAGTCAAGTCCGGTTCTCTCACTTCACTTCGACTTGGTTCAGTCAATTACACAATTTGAAAGTGAGAAGCTGTAAATTGACTGAGACAATTGTACTGCGTAGTTTCTTTCGATCAACGAACTCGAACTCAACATAGCTTTCTCGTTTTGATATGGACTGTGATGACTTGCTTTCACCATTCTTTATATATACATATTGTATAAATATTTATATATCGTATTAGTTATCGTTTATAATTGGCAATCATTGAGAAAAAGGTAATTAAAGTTAAATAGAAACTTTAAGAACCTACAACAACACTAAATTTAGTGTGTCTAGCCTAAGATATAGAAAAAAGTTATTGACACAAAAGCTTGAAAAAATTGGGATCGTTTATGTGGGGGACCTCTATTATCGTAGCACGTCCGTTGCATTTACACTGTCTGAAGACAAATAAATACTTAATTTTTTCTGATATATACATTTGATGAAAATCTGCGATGCGTTTGTATTTGACCTTTGTATACTCCGCATTCTTAATCAAGACGAGACGAGTCGAACTGGACATGTCTGTCTGTATGTTGGTGCGCATATATTTTCTATCAATTTGTTGTACCGGGTGTCTCAAAAGAAAGTTCACATTTGATTTGCTGATTTCGTGAACGCTGCTATTCCGAGGGGCGAAGGGGGTATGTCAATCGGTAGCCTAGCTTTTGGGAATTTAGTCGCTATGACTAAAGTGGGTTTTACAAAAACGGTAATTCAGCGACTGTAGCGCGTAGAAAATTCTGCATTATTCGACATGCTCGTCATTTAAATGATGCGCCAAGCCCTCGACTCATTGGAAAATGGGCCGAGAAGTTTGAAGAGACCGGTTTAACGCTGGAAAAATCAAAATCCGGGCGACCAAGGTCTTCGAGAACGTTCGAAAACGTAGACAGTGTTACTCAGTCTGTTCGTGACAACCCGGACCTTTTGATTCGGAAGCGTGCTGTTGCTTTAAACGTGCATAGATCATCATTGTTCCGCATTTTACATAAAGATTTAAAGCTACAAAATTCAGTTGGTGCAAGAATTAAAGCCTCAGGATGCTGGACAGAGGCTTGAATTCATAAACCAGATGATTGAGCGCTTTCCAACGTTTACCAACATCTTGTTTTCGGATGAAGCTCATTTCCATCTTAATGGATATGTAAACAAGCAAAATTGCCGCACCTTGTATATATGGTAGGTAGACATATTTTTGTCTTAACCACATATTTATATCAACAAGCCACGTCGACTTTTAGAAATAGCTCCACATATATGTATTTTACACAATATCTTACTTGAATCATCATTTTACTTGAGGCACAGTCGGCTTGTTTGGTAACGCTGGTGTTTTACTTCCCTTTTTTAAATGTTTGAATGAATTTTAAGATTAATTAAATATGTTAAACTTTATTCATATATGTATATCTATTTGACACGAATTTCACCTTTTCGACGATTGTAGATGGGATAGAGGGTTGTGGATATTTTTTTGCGCATGAAATTATTAGAAAGAATAAAACTGAATTAAATTAAAATTTCAAAAAAATGTTGAAGTGAAGCTTGAACCTATGTCATCTGGAATGTTATGCCGCACGTTGGACTGTTCAGCTATCGATGCATCATATATTTACTGATAAAGTATACAATTTATACGATATCTGCTAATACCTTGCAAAATGTAGTTGACAAATTAAAAACCAATTATTATTTTGAAGATAATTTCTTTAATTGAAACACGTTCGTTCGATACAACATAATATATACAATGTGTTTTTGTATGGGAGATATATCTTCTATTTATGTGTTGTTTCTAGTTATAAAAAGTCTCTATACCAACTTTCGAACCAATATTTCAAAGATGTGGTGAACCGGACTCATAAAAACACAGACAGACAGACAGAAGGACATGGCTAGATCGATTCGTTTTGGCATGCTGATCAGGATGCGTTAAGGTGTTGCAAACATTATGACTAAATTATAATACTATAATACTTTTCACTCTGTGTGAAGCAAATAACGTCCCCAGTTGAAAGATATTCATTCGCAGATGTGCACAATCTATATTTTATCAAATGCAATTGTATATTATGGGCGTAAAAACAAATAACATCAAACACATTTATAGGACTTACATGAAATACAAAAGCACACACACAAACATTAAACAATACCATGCGAGCAGCCAGTTAATAGGGCTCTGCGAGAGAGAGAGAGAGAGAGAGAGAGAGAGAGAGAGAGAGAGAGAGATAGAAGATGACGTTTATTTTGTAATCGGTTCCATGTAATTATTGTTATATTGGGTAAATGGTAGCAGTAACACAAACACTAGATTGCGATCGATTGAGTCGAGTGAAATGGTATTATCACTTTGTCTGAAAGTTTCTAACGCATTTCTTGATAACTGATCGACGCGAGGAGCCGATGTAGATATGTCCGACTGTCTGAATGTTGTTGCGTATTTTTTAGGCACCAATTTTTAAGATATCCGGCTGTAAGTCGGCACTGGGACTTATTTTTATTTCAGTTTAATAGAGTATCAAAATACAAACCAGAGTCCCACATTCAATCTTTGCATGAAAAATGTGGTTATTGCTGTCAATATCACCTTAAAAAATTACATGGTGTAAATATCATAAAATTTAATATTGTGGTTTCTTATAGATGAACGCCTCACATATAGAGAAAAAGGTGTGATTACTCCATTTTAGGGGCAACCCCATGCAAACCCACCACCCACTTTTGGGATGTTTCAATTTGACATAAAAATCAATTTCACGCCCACTTTGGGGTAGGCTCCAACAAGCGTGCCTGTTATATTATACAAATACCTACCTAAATTTACAGCTTGAAACTATGAGAATGGTTTTAAAATTAAAACTTCGGTACCACCGAAGTTAACTTTTTTTCTTTTTTTATATCTGGCTGGATGCCGGCATTTAAGCTTGTTTTGGTTTGCCACGCCCACTTGACTTGCCACGCCCACTTTCTGAGGTAGCTCCCTTACAAACCCACCGCCTACATTTATGCATTTGTATGAAAAACTACTTTAGTTAAGTCAATATCAGCTTGAAATTCGATAAGGGGGATTCTAATGAACGGTCACTTTAAAACATATACTAATGGGCGTGTCCCTACCACAATTTGTGGTAACCTCTATACACACCAAGAGCCCACGTGCGTAAGCTTTACAATACGATTTAAATTTTCGTGAGAATGGTATTGGGGCTTAGGTTCAACCAAAATTAACGATTTTTCTTGTTTTTCTATATCACTGTGGACGGTAGTCCACGCAAGTGACGAAAGCCCACCTCAGTGTGACTGCAGCACGAGCGCAGTATCGAAGCTTTTACTGGTAAGGTCTATCGAAACGTGTTATATACAATTAAAAAGGTCTTGAAACATACTTTCAGAAAATGTTATCGGATATAATATCTTATCACCCCAGTCCGAAATATAGGGGGTTGAAAAAAACCCACCCTTAGCGGTATTGGGGTTCGTGGGGCTATCAGCTCAAACTTATGTTTTATTTATTATTGATGTCGAGACGAGTCCAATGAGCCAAAGATCAGAAAAATCGGTCCCACTCAAAAGTTATGAATTTTGGAAATTTTTGACTAGTTAATGAAATAGTTTGAAGGTTTTTCTGTTTGTTTGTTTGAATCCTTTAGAAAACCAAAATTTTGATGATACAGGATTTTAATACACAAACAACTAAGAAACTTTATTCTACAACTTTTTCAAAATGGCGGATTTTGGCGCCAAAGCTCAAAAAAAACTTTAATTTAAATTGGTTACTGTGGCCAAACAGCATATATTTTTCAACGTGTAATAAGTAGCTCGTTGGAAAGGTCTTTGGAATACCTTCAAATGAATGCTAACATGGTGCTGTTCAATACCTAAATAATAGGTCAAAATAAATTTTGAAAAGTACATTTGGCGATTTTCCGAAGATTAAAACCAATGTAGTGGTGATGTAGAGTTGAATTTTCAGGAATATTCTTAAGTAGAGAAATAAATTAATGTCCTAGGAAAAGAATGTTAAATGTTAAATTTTATTCCAACCATAAAAATGAAAAATATAAAAATTTCGTAATAAAATTGATATCAGAAGTTTTATGAGTTACAAGTAGCCTTTCGTAACTTAATTTTTACATCGTTAAGATGTTTTTTTATTTGATATTAATAGTCACTAAAAATCATTTTATTTCGACGGTTCAAAGTTTGATGAGGTGTATTTTCACCGGATCTGGGGATTAGAGAATCCTTTAGACTACCCGATCTTTGTAGCAACGCACTTCCGAAGGTCATACTCATATACACAAGAGCATGTGTGTATCTTCTCGGACAGTCAGGCTGCCCTGAAAGCGCTGAACTCTTTCTGCTCCAACACTAAAACCACAACGGAGTGCCGTAAATCTCTTAACGAGATTGCTGAGCACTATGTTATACATCTCATTTAGGTGCCTGGTGACCAAAACATAGAGGAAAATTGTGAAGCGGACAAGCTAGCCAGAGAGGGTACCACTGCTGATATCCTTCCATGGAAGGCCACAGTAGGTATGCCCATGGCTACAGATCTCATCAAAGATGATCGGTATAGCAACCAATAGATGATGCAACCTTGGCACGTGTAGAATCTCCAGACTCACCTGGCCAAAATATAATCTCAAAAGAACAATAACACTACTTCAACTCAAGAGAGATCAGATATCTGTCATTGTGGGAACCCTCACAGGCCACTGCAAAATAGGGAGACATGCCACAAGGCTAGGGGTAAACTCCCGGGTTCTCAGAGTAGCTGCGGTAGGAATAGGAAATACATATGGCCTAAGTGACAATGTGGGGTTCAACCATGTTGACCATCCAAACCTAACCTAACCTAAAGATCATATTGAACTATTTGTGACCTATATGAAGGGGTCAGCCAGCGTAACTGTTATATCATTTGAATGGTATTCATTTAAAGTTGCGCGCAATCTTTATTTTATAAAAATCGGTTAATATTTTTGTCGTCAAAAGCTTAATTAATAGTCACTCACACAACGTTTATCCGTTGATAAGTATATGAAATACAAACACAAACATAAATATTAAACTATAGCATACGAGCAGCCAGTTACAAAATGCTATGACTCGCGAGCACGAAAAAGATAGAGGATTATATGCTTTGTATGCGCTTCGCTATTATTTTGTTAACTGTCAGTTCATAGTTGTTATGATTGGCACAAACGCAATAATATACAAAATCATTCATAGATTGCGGTCGATTGAGTCGAATGCAGGCTATATACATACACTAATAAAATTTGTTAGTATTAAAATTAAGTACACCATAAAGTTTTAACTTAATAGGAGTATATAGGGTATTCAAGCTTGGTTCTACAGAAGCTGTATCTTAATATTTTTTTTTAATATTATTTGTTTTATATATTACAGACTTTCCGGGAATGTGCTTTGCTTCGACTCGCTGTGCAACCGTTGAACCAGGTAAAACTTGGGAGTTGACGCCTTTTTGTGGACGATCGACATGCGTTCAAAATGAAGAAAATCAAGCAAAGTATTGAAATCATTATGTGTTTAAATGCGTTTTACCTATTTATATATTTCAAAATTGCAGACTGTTGGAATTAGTCGAAGATTGTGGACCTTTGCCATTGGCCAACGACAAATGTAAGCTGGACACTGATAAAACCAACAAAACGGCGTCTTTCCCCTATTGTTGTCCAATCTTCACGTGTGAATCAGGCGTTAAATTGGAGTATCCAGATGTTTCAAAGGACGAAGCCAAAAAGAATTAAGCTGACCAATAATAACAGATGGTTTCATATACTTATTTTAAAGCACAAAAATATATTACGATATTATCGCTTTTATATACTGATCAACCGAGTTATGATATTAAAAATGCTTAAAGAAGGCTGTAAATTTACATATTAGTATCACTTAACGTGAAAATAAAATGTAAATAGAAATAGTTGTGGATTCGTAATAGGTGATCTTATTTGAGCTTAAAACATACTTAACATGCATGAATACGATAACCTTAGTGATGATGGGGTTGGTTGGATGAGGTTATATATACTTTACAGGAAATGTTAAATTTTATTTATATTTGTTTGATAAAAAAAAAAAACAAAAAAGATCGATGTGCGCTTGCCTTGATATACCCTTTACCTTGTCTTCTTTAGTGATATTTTATTAACATTGACGTAAGGTAAATTTTGTGTTCCTTGATTTATTAATATTAATCACAAAAAAAGTTCATTATACAAAAACTTAGTATAAAGCGTACCCCTATAGTAGATTTTGCACGTTCAATTAATATATGCATGAAATGAAATATAATCTTTCTGAAGAGGAAAAAGAAGAGTCTAAATATGTAATTTTGGCTATTTCTTTAAAAAAAATTTAAACTCTTCAAAAGTATTATAATAGTCCTAAATTAGTCAGATCTGGTAACGCAATTGTTATTTGTGCTTGGTTTGGTTTGCCATTTTGTCATAAATAGACTAACGCCAGAACAACGCTTGCAAATTTATTTCAAAAAATCTCCGAGCGACTAATTTGATTAACCATGGATTGTTTTCGCACCACGTATACTCTAAACAAAAAGTGGTCCAAAATTAGACTTCCAGAATGTGCCTCATTAGAGCCAGCCGCGGCGAACACATGCCCGAAATTATATTTAAACATTAAGGGCATAACATTATTTTTCTAATAAAGCAAACTTTCAGTGGAAATTTATGGAATGTCAGTATTTTAATTTAATTCAAAGTTGGACACCTTATAATAAAACATCCTATATAATCGTAACAATAGTGACAAAATTAAAATAAATGTAATGTGTAAGTAAAACTCCCACTAGTTTCCACTTGAAATATCCGAAATCTTCCTCCACAATATAAAAAAAGTTCAGGTGCATTCACCTGCCCCTTTTATTTTATTGTTTTATTTTATTATTATTATCAGTTTGTCAGAAACGTTTTACTGCATTAAAGTAGACATCGTAAAGCCCATAAAGTATGTATAATCTTGATTAACTCGTTGAGATGATTCTATTTAGTTATGTCAGTCTGGATGTTGTTGCATATTTGTTGTATCAATTTTTGTGATATCTGGTTGAAACCCGGTATTTAAGCTTTTTTTGGTCTTAACCAAACGTCCGTTAGGTCACGTACCCTATGGGTAAGCCACGGAACCTCCGTGGTGAGGAAATTGTGAATAGGCTACCACTCCCCTTAATTCGGGGTCGGTGCACTGCGTTTTTTTCCCGCCACCGCAAGACAACATTTACCAGTGAAGGCGCAGAGTAAGCCTCGGATGCAATAAGGGCAATGATTTACGGATATGCACCAGAAATGTCCTGTCCCTCCACAGGGCTGGGGCAGATATCCAGCTGGTTGATGTCCTTGACAGTTTCAGGGCTGACATAACCGCAATACAAAAAATACGATGGATAGGGCAGATCTGCTCAAAAAAAGGCATCCTGTGACATCTATTATAGTTGCCATGCGAGGAAATACGAATTTGGATGCGGTTTCGTGGTTAGTAGGAAACTACGAGGTCTTGTCACCAGTTTCATACCTGTGGACGAGCGCCTGCCCGCGATACGTATCAAGGCTAAGTAGTTTAACATTAGCCTGATTTGTGCACACACCCAGACAGAAGTCGCAGACGATGCGGCCAAAGATGAATTTTACGAGCATTTCTAACGTCTCTACGAGCATTGTCCCAATCACGAAGTAAAAATCGTGCTTGGCGATTTCATCGCCAAAATTGGGAAGGAAGAAATCTTTGATCCAAAGTCGGAAAATTTAGCCTTAATGACGCTACCTCCAGCAATGGAGAGAGGCTAATCGACTTCACCGCAATTCGGGACATAGTAATCAGTAGCACCAGATTTCCACACCGTAACATACACAAGGCTAATTTACCCAAAACTCATGCAATTAAATGATCATGTACGGTACGAGGTCCCAACATCGACTCGGACCACAACCTTGTGGCAGCTATGGTACGCCCCAGGATCAGCTACGAAAGCTAGACGTCGGAAAGCTGCAATCACAACAGACCACCGAAGCCTTTTCAGCCAGACTCTCCCAATTGTTCCGGAAGTTCTCTCCCACTCCATGGATACGGCTGTAAGGAGGTCATTGGGTACTCCAGACCTGTAACGAACTCTTGGTATGACAATGAGTGTCGTTAAACTACTGCAGAGAAAGACGCCGCTTGCTGTTAGAGAGTGATATCGTGAGAAACGGAGAGATCCAAAAAAAAAGGAACAAAGCATGAGGATGTTGAGGTATTGTGTAATTTTATCTAATGACCGATAATTTTAAGCCCGGTTTCTTTCTGCAAGGACAATAATGGAAGGCTGGTTGTAAATGCACAGGAATCACTGATCCTACGGAGAAGTCACTTCTGTAACCTACTTGGGGGCGATGAAGAGAACAATACCGCCGATAGAGAAGCATTTCTAGAACCACCAATGACTCTCTTGTAGAGCCACCGGATTATAACGAGGTCGACTCACTAATTAAAAAGCTGCAGACTCCAACGAGCTGCCAGCTGAGTTATTCAAGACCTGTGCAAAGAGTTGGTAAGGCCTATGCACCAACTCTTATGCAAAATATGGTCCGATGACTGCGTGCCCAAACATTGGAATCTCAATGTTCTATCTTCAAGATAGAGTACCCTGCCGTCTGCGCGAACTACCGTGGAAAAAAATTTCTTTCAATTGGTTACAATTGAAAGTGTACAGTTTAAACGGCTGGATCCATACATGGATGTACTGATAGGCCAGTATCAGTGTGAATTCAGACCAAAAAAGTCGACCAGTGACCAAATTTTCACTCTACGACAAATCCTGGAGAAGACCCGTGAGTATAACAAACACACACACCACCTAGTTGTCGATTATATGGCCGCTTTCGACACGCCGATAAGAACGAAGCTCTTGAATTTAGTTTTATGATTATAAAAGCAAGTCGAAATCACCGACTCCAAAAATGATGGCCATGTTTTTGGAATTTGGGCCCACTGTGCAGCGTACTGAATATTTTTTTTTATGGAAAGAATAAAAAGAGTATACTGTCGATTTTTAGAGTGGGCCCCGGCCCATAGACTCCCCCTAGCTACACACATAGACAATAGCAATTTTTGCTATTTGTCTCGCTCACGCACTAATGCGAAAAATATCGTGACAGTTACATATTTTATACATATCATGTGTACTAATCTGTTATAACTGTTATACATATTAGTATGAGCACCTTATGTTGTATAATGTTTGGGAATTTTTTTGAATTTTAAAAATTAAGATATTTTCCCCAAATTTGGTTAGTACGCATATTTTGGGCTCCTAAGACGATGTACAGAATTTGGTTCGATTTGGGCCACTATTTCATATAGCTACCATATAACCGATCTAGCCGACTTGCGGCAACTTTGTTGCGTTTTACGCTACCAAGCAAAAAATAGTTTTTTAACTTTCTCCTTTGCTTCTCACCGTACAGCTGAGCTTAATTTTCTTCTAATTCAAAATATTCTTCTTCTAAAACAATAACTACTAGCCCAAGTTCATCTTGACCGTCATACTCTTCATCTGACGAGTCTTGTGTGGGATTGCCATCATCAATTATATTATTGAATTGTATAGATGGTGATTGTAACAGAGCGATATCTTCTGCTGGTATGCTTTTCTTTTATTCTTATTTTGCCATTCTTTGAGACAAAGGCTGGACAAGAGGGGATCAGAACTATCCATGGCTCTGTTAAAAACGTCTGTAATATTGTCTAGCCGACTGAAAATCTTGCATGAGGCTTTCTATCGCTCTAATAAATTTTATTTCGGGATTCAGAAGCATGTTCCCCAAGGCAGCCAACATATTTCATATTTAATATCGATGAAAACAGTGCTACAAAGTCTGACCTAAAAATAACAGAGCTTTTAATTTAAATCATAGAACATGTAGCGCCATCTTTTTGGCAATTTTAGAAGGATACATTTCTCTTCTTTCGAAAGCAGCTAAGTTCATGCTAATCGTTTGACAGGTTACAAAATGACACACGTTTTAATAACAGCAGTTTTTGTAGTTTTGTTGTAAAAACATAATGGAACTAAAAACAAATGTTAAATTTTGTTTTCAACTCGAAATTTTGCTGAGACTTACGAATTGTAAAAAAAAGTTTATGATGATGATTGTATGAATCGTGCTCATATTTACACGTGGTTTACACGATTTAAAAACGGTCGTGATGATTTAAATGATGATCGAGTCGTGGTGAGTTAGTTGAAAAAGTAAGTGAAATAATCGCTATCGATGCAAATTTCACTGTGAGAATACTGGCAGAAAATATTAACTGAGGATTTGGGTAAAAGAAAGGTGTGTGCACGTTTTGTTTCACATCAGTTAAATGAGGATTAAAAATCACTCGAGTAGTCAATGAATATTTGATGAAAAAAGTCTCATCTACCACCCTCCGTATTCGCCTGATCTATCACCGTGCGATTATTTTCTCTTCCGAAAAATAAAAATTGCAATGAAAGGAGCTTTTTACGATGACATTCCAGCCATATAAGCAACCGTGACGCAGGTGCTAAAGAACATCCCAAAAAGCAAGTATAAAAAGTCTATGGATAAATGGGTTTAGCGTTCCAAACGTCGTATTGGTCGTATTTTGAATAAATATTAGCTTTAAACATAATACCATGCTTATTTTTTTTATAACTAAAAAGTTCGGTTATTTTTAGATCATACCGTGTACGTTAAAAAACACTCTTCTTTTCTGCATGACCAAACACGAAATTTGCTGCAAATAAACACAATTTTTTCGAAATGGGGCAAATTGGGACAAGAACCGTTAATTAATCATTATACTGCAAACTTTTGGTTAATAACTCTCAACTCTCCATTTAAGAGCCGTTCTAACAACTTGCAAATACATTAGAAAATACAATAAATTGGTAAGACATGCTAGTATTTCGATTTTGTTCTGTTATCGTTCAAAAATCGATAACTTTTTTGTCTGTTAATTTAAAAATTCGTCTGAAATCGGTTACTTTTATCTTATTTGTCGGACAAGTCCTACATTCTGAACAGGTGGACAGTCCATGCCTTTACACAAATATAAACGCATACAATCTATAAATTATGAAAAAAAATGGATGAGAGTGAGCGCTGTAGAAAAATACGAGCCAATCTATGAAAGTAATGTCACGTTTGCATTTAAAATTTTAATACAAAATTTCAATATTGTTTGTTTTCATTTTGCTTTGGTTTTTTATCGATCGAGTTGGCAGGTATCTTTGCAAAAAATTTATTGGCTCGACGAACTCGGCGGTACGGGTATAAGCTTAATAACAGTCGTGACATTGAAAACTAGGATATCGCCTGGAAATAAGAGCGATAAAGATATAGGCAAGTCATGCAAATGACCCTAAAACTTTTTACAACGCTTTGCCATGCAAAACTTATAGTCCACAAACACAGCTACACTTGTTAGGGTTAATCTAAAATTACTCATTAAGAAAACACGGCACAATTGGACAAAAGCACACAAAAAGCACAAAAGTGGTATCAAAATACAATTTTACATACCTGCACCAATTATGTTCCACCTAACTTTTTCAGCACGCACATACACAGTTTAGAAATATTTCCCGCAAATTTCACTAAAAAAAAGTTGAACGTAATCAACTGACTTTAAATTCGCGTCAAAAAAGCAGTGTTACCACAAAGTTTACAATTTAATATTTTTTTTATCTAATCAGGGTATGTAAATATTATAAAACCGTTAATATTTGAAATCTAAAATAAATTTTTTTTTTTTAATTTATGCCAAAAACTGAGAACAAAAAAACCACTGTGCAGTGGTCGACAATCGACCTTTTGTCTTAATAGCATCCAATAGTAAAAAAATTATAGTGTGGGGTGTCACAAAAAAGGATATCGCCTCTAAATGTTCAAAATTCATTGATAAAACTAAATTTTAGGAGGTGAAAGTGTTTTCATCGACTCCCACAGATTTCAAAGCAGGAAGTCTGAATATTGTAACTGCATAAATTGCTTGCAAAATTGCTGTTAAAGTGGTTAAAGTGTGTTACGTCCAAAATATTGAACCGATTTTGAAATAATATAGATTGGGCTCTGCACAATGTTTTAAAAAAAAAAACTAGAAAAGATAAGTTGTGTCTAAGGCAGGTAAAATGGTAGTGAACTGTTTTCCCTTCGCCTATTTTTATATAGAAGATACAAGCGTGTTCACGCAGCTTCGATCGCATAACAATTTGAAATTTTTAGAAAGTCTGACAATTAGATTTTTTTATGTTGAAGGGGATTCTACGATTGATGGACCGCCGCGATCTGACAACGGATTCTTACAGAAATCGTCAAAAGGATGAAAATATAATATGTATAATCGATATCTCGCTTAGTTTTCGAGATATCGTTTTTCGATATCTTTCTTAGTTTAAAAATGTTTTTATCATTCACATATTACTATTTGATGTAATATAAAATTGTATTATCAGTTTGCTTGAAACTTTGTAACGCAATAAGGACCCCATCATAGACCCCATAGCTATGACCTTCTGTTTGCCCGTCTGGAAATTGTTGCACATTTTTTTGGGACCAATTTTTAATATATACAGTTGTAAATCGGCACCTAGATTTATTTTTATTGCAGTAAAATAGCTCTTACACAAACCCCACCCACTTTTGGCTTTTTATAAGAAAAAATTAATTTTTTTTTTGTTGCGGTAAATATCAACTTGATAATTATATGGTGGCTTTTTATGAGCGGATGCTTCACATATATATATCAATAGGTGTGATACCCCACTTTATGGGGTAGCCCCCATGCAAACCACCCGCCCAGTTGCAGTCAATTTCAACTTGAACATGTGGCTTTCTATGGACGAACACTTCACATAAATATCACGGGAGGTGTCTCGCCAACTTGTATGGGTAGCGGCCATATAAGCCCACCGACTATTTTTGGGTTTTGTATAAAAAAAAATATTTATTACACCCAATATCAATTTTGATATGATTGCTTCTTATGGACGGACGCTTCACATATACTCGTATATAAAAATGTGACCCCACCTTGATGGGATAACCCCCCATTTGTGGTATGTTGCATGAAAAAGTTGTTCATCACAATTTAACATTTCATTGGATGAATTTTTACTGTCGGATAAATTTCTTTTTTCAATGATAAATTACCATTTGTCTTTATTGGGCGCACAATATAAAAGACAATCCTTTTATGTACATATATAACACCAATTTGAGAAAAAAAACATATTTACCAAAGAGAGAAGTTGATTATTTATATTTGGTTAATATTACAAAGTTAAGATAATAGTGTTAGAAAGTAAGGAAGATATAAATGTTTGGACGCACCTCTCAAAAACGAAATAGTAACGTTCAGAAATAAGCACTGTACACGTCTAGATATATAAAAAAATATAAACGTAGTGGCTCAAACACTGATTTTAGTAAATATTGTGTCGTGTTATGCTGACTATTTAATAAAAGTTGAACGAAACATGCGTCGCAATTCAAAATCGTTTTTCAATTTCGTTAATGCGAAACGTAGTGGACAATTTTGCAGCCAAACTAGCACCCAAGTTCGACGGGCCACATCGAGTCCTCGCATATCATTCGTAATTATTTCTTGATGGTACAGTTGCATCTTCTGATTCGCCCATATCAGATTTGTTTGCCGACTTTTTCTAAAGTACGTATTCTAGTAGCTCTGTAGAGCCTACTTTCTCATATCCTTGCAGCATCACATCTTGCTATCTCCATGCAAAATATATAAACATGTCTTTTATCAATTAAATTCTCTTTCCTACCTGGCCCTGATAATATTCCAAGTTGCATACTAAAACAATGATCTAGCTACATTTGTTTTCCTTTATCAATTCTTTTCAATCTATCCGCAAAGTTATTTACATAATTCAATCTCTTTGGTAGGATTCTTTTATTATCCCATTGTAGATGTATTGCTAAGCTGAGTGCTATTCCAAAGCTCTTTGAAAAAATCATTACTGACAAATTGCAACAGTCGTTAAAGTCTGTTCTCAGTCCTTTCCAACATGGTTTCGTTAGAGGCAAATCCATTACAACTAATCTTTTAGAATTTTCCACTCGGTTTTGAGTCGGGTTGCCAAACTGTTGTCATTT
The DNA here is from genome assembly GCA_035044765.1 of Leucophenga montana. Taxonomy (NCBI): domain Eukaryota; kingdom Metazoa; phylum Arthropoda; class Insecta; order Diptera; family Drosophilidae; genus Leucophenga; species Leucophenga montana. The sequence continues at coordinate 51,537 of JAWNNQ010000872.1, read as the reverse complement.
ATACAGCCTTTAGTAGAGCTTTTGATAGTGTGTGTCATTAGCAACTTTTATTCAAAAGCAATAAGGTTTCCTCCGTCTCTTTTTACTTGGATTGAGTCATATTTATCTGGTAGAACACAAAAAGTTTTATTTAACAATTGTTTGTCTAAAACCAATTTTTGTTTCTTCTGGTGTTCAACATTTTTCTTTATGATCTTCCTTTGTCTATTAATCATGCCCATACACTAATGTATGCAGACGATGTTAAATTATGCTTGTCACATTTTGATGTTTCGCAACACAGTTTATTGCAGACTGATTTAAACTTACTATATACATCGCGTCGTCTAATTTTTCTTAATCTAAATTTTTCAAAATGCAAGTGCATGACGTTTCATCACAGAAAACCATTTATAGAGACATATTTATTAAATAATATTACCCTCGGTATATAGTTTTGTTTTAATGACCTAGGTATCCCTATGGAACCTAAACTTATTTATAATAATCACATTTGTTCAATAGTAAATAAGGCAAAAAGTGTTCATGACATTGTTAAGCGTTGGTGTAAGGAATTTAATGACCGTTATACTATAAACTCTTCTATACTTCTCTTGTTCGTCCGATTTTAGAATTTGGCTCTTGTATTTGGAACCCATACTGTGCTGTTCACGAGGATCGTATTGAGTCAGTTCAAAAACTGTTTCTTCTCTTTGCTCTTAGGAGTCTCAATTGGGATCCTGAAATACCCTATCATGAGAAGTTAAAATTATTACGACGCTCTATGCTCTCTGTTGCTTTTCTTCATAAAATTCTTATTGGGGAGATTGATTCTCCCTACTTACTTCAGTCCATATTACTAAATGTCCCCATTCGGCCAACTTCTTGTCAATAAAGTGGCTTTTTTGGACGACAAATTACACGCTTAATAATTCACTCCGAGCTCTTTGTTCTATCTACAATAAGTTTTCTCCCTAATTTTCTTATAACTATTGCTTACACTATGTAAAAAACTCTGTACTGACAAATCACTATTCAATAAATTTGTAAATTTCATTTAGCAATTTCTATATTCTATATTTTTGTAATTGCGTCCGCTTGAACCACTGCCCAAGCTGTGAGTAGGGACACAGTCGATCAACCAAACAAAAATTCAACGGTTCTGAGCGTCCGCAACTTCTTTCTTCTAGTTTAAGTTAGTTTAGTTAATGTATAAACTTAAAATTTCTATATTAAGCGACAGATTTTTATATGTAGTTGCAATTTCAAATAAATAAATATCAGCTTGAAACTCGATATGGTGGCTTCTTATAGATGGTCGCTTCACACATATATGCTAATGGGAGCAAAATGGTAAATCCATAAATTTCGGCACGAAAACACCGGTTCTTCATTGAGTTGTTGCATAACCAATTGACTGAAATTAAAACGTACACTCAAGTCTGTCGACTTCAATTCTTAAACGAGTTGGATTTTGTAAGCCTTCAAACAAAGATCCTGGCGTAAAATTCGCCAAGTTGTTCCATAAGAGAGGACGGTGCCGAATCGATTTTTCATGGTCTTCAGCCACACTCTCCGCAACAATATTACGCAATATTCTCCTCAATACGGGCTGGATGTGGTCTATCATATCGGTTGGCTCATGTAATGCAATTTTTTCGGATGTATTGGGCATGAAACGTGTGGAAGCAAAGTTTGTTCCTAAAATGCTAAATTATTACCAAAAGAACAGTTACATGAGCAACACTCAGGAGCTATTGAATAACGTTAGCGACGTTCCAGATTTGCTCAAAGGGGCCATAACTAGATATGGGTATATCGTTATAACGCCGAAATCAAAGCGCAATCGTACCAATGGAAGCGGCCAAAAAGCCAAGAACGAAAAAACCACAAGTTCGGTCAAGTATGAAGTTTATGCTCACTGTTTTCTTCGTTTACAATGGCGTAGTGCATCGTAAGTTCATTACAATATGGAATATTACCTTGTTATGCGCCGTTTGCGTGAAGCAATACGAAGAAAACGCGCGGATTTGTGGAAAAACAATTCAAGAGTTTTGCATCACGATAATGCACCTCACACATCGTTGTTCCTTGAGTTTTTTTTTACTTAAAACAACACCGTAATCAGGCCTCAGCCACTGTACTCACCGGAATTGGTCCTCTGCGACTTTTTCCTGTTTGTAAAACTGAAAAGATCCATGAAACGACGGCGTTTGACCATTGAGGAGATAAAGACCGCATCGCTGGAAGAGCTCAAGACATACCAAAAAGTGCCCCGAGGATTACTTTGAAGGATACATAATATATATTGATGAATAAATAAATATTTTTCGAGAAAAATAAAAAGCAATTGTTTTTCAACACACCTCGTATATGTGTAGGATAAAATTATCTAGTTATTACATTTGATATTGTACATCTCTCTACTTAAAATTATATTACTTTTAAGCAATTATGTATTCTTAAACGTATTTAAAATATATAACTACAATATTGATAATATGTATTTAATAATTCGCCATTTTGTAGCAACAATTGTAACTCCTCCTACAATAGCTTCCCAAGTCTAAAACTTGTTTAAGCTTTTCACTCAGAGATGAAGGAAAGATTTTTACGCATCGAAGAGCAAAATTTAAAAAAGAGAAAATCTCATCGCCAGCCACATCAGTTTCTCCACTCACACACACACACACATATATATATATATATATATATATATATATATATATATATATATATATCTCTCTCTCTCTCTCTCTCTCTATATATATATATATATATATATATATATATATATATATATATATATATATATATATATATATATATATATATATATATATATATATATATATATATATATATATATATATATATATATATATATATATATATATATATATATATATATATATATATATATATATATATATATATATATATATATATCTCTCTCTCTCTCTCTCTCTCTCTCTCTCTCTCTCTCTCTCTCTCTCTCTCTCTCTCTCTCTCTCTCTCTCTCTCTCTCTATATATATATATATATATATATATATATATATAGAATATATATATACTATATATATATATACATATATATATATATATATATATATATATATATGTATATGTATATGTATATGTATATATATATATATACTCTCTCTCTCTCTCTCTCTCTCTCTCTCTCTCTCTCTCTCTCTCTCTCTCTCTCTCTCTCTCTCTCTCTCTCTCTCTCTCTCTCTCATATATATATATATATATATATATATATATATATATATATATATATATATATATATATATATAGGCTTTCTACTAATTATGTTAAATTTTTGTTAGCCCAGCTTTATACATATATGGACACTAACTTTTGATGAAGTTCTTCAACAAAAAATTTGGCAACATATGATTGGATCGAAGTCGAGCCAAATTTTGAATTAAACTTATTACATTACATTAAATTTAATATTTTACATTAAATCTAATTAAATTTCGAGACATTGTTTGAAATTTACAGTGCAGGTCGTTAAATAGGCGCCTTATTCTGACCTGATTTATACATTATCTGCTCTACACAATCTCGTTTATTTTTGCTCTATTCTTTTTTGGTCGATGGTTCGAATGCTGCCGCTTGATTACAGAAGAATTGAATGTCTTCATTAGGCTGGGATTGTTTGTGCATAAAGTGTACAGGAGAATAATGGATGCAGCCGCTTATGCAAGTCTTTTTTATGCTTTTATACGCTGTAAACGAATGCCATCAATATTAAATACATATAGTCCAAGAGGTTTGCCTCCACATACATACACATACATACGAGATGTGTACGAAAAAAATTTTTTTTTATTTTTCTTGAAAAATATTTATTTATTCATCAATATCTATTTTGTCCTCTTAAAAGTAATTCCTCTCAGATATAATACACTCGCATCACTTCTGATATTCGCTTTTTGGTATGGCCTTGAGCTCTTCCATCGATGCGGTATTTATCTCCTCAATCGTGACAAAACAACGTCGTAATGGGTCTTTTCAGTTAGGGAAATCGAAAAATTCGTAGGGGACAAAGTCCGGTGAATAAGGTGACTGAGGCATGATTACGATGTTGTTTTTGGCCAAAAAGTCATGAACAAGCAAGGTCAACATTAAGCAATTTCGGAACAAAATATCGCTGCCAAATATGTCATTCCCAAACACGTACCGATCGGATGTATGGGATGAGCCAACCGCTATGCCATCCTCAGTAGTGATTCGACTATTCTCAATATAAATTTCCATCACTGTTTCATCGTTTCATTTATTGACGTGGTGGTGCGTCCAGAGCGGGCATCGTCATTAACATTTTCTCGGCCTTCTGTGAAGAGCTTGTACCACTTATAAAACTTTTTTTCTGAGTGTGAATATTATTACTTTAATACAGATTCTTTAATCAATTATTTTATAGCAAAAATCGCCAAGCACAGCAAAACATTTCTAACTTTTATATCTGGCAAAAACAAACTAAAAATGCAAAATGGCTGATCATGTCAACATATTTTTTTGGGAAAATGTGTACCACCATATAAAAATAAAAAATCGAAACTCCAATGTAAGTAGCACGCAAAATTTTGTACACACCTAGTATGTACGTACTTTGGTAATTGGCTAATGTAAAATGCACACAACTTTTCTAATGCAATACTCCGTCCACGTTAGTACACGCAAGCCCACTTTAGTGTAGCTGCACGACCAATATGTTTTACACGCAGTACCGAAGTTTTTACTTCTAAGTCCGATCAGAAAATTCGGAAAATGTTAAAACATATTGTACAAAGTCGGATCGCCCCAGTCCGAAATATACGGGTTAAAACTACACACCTTAAGGTGTTTTGGGGCTCTTGGGGGACCTATTGCCCCAAATAATTTTACTCTTCACACAGAGTGTGAATATTATTATAATTTAGTCAAATTTGGATCTTCTTAAAGGAACCATCGAAGACCCCATAAAGTATTTATTATATACGAGTATATTTGTGTCGACCTAGCCATGTCAGACTGTCTGCTTGTCTGTGTGTTTGTCAGCTTCATTTGGTTTGATAGTTGGTTTGGAGACTTTCTATAACCATAAGCGTGTTGTATCAAAGTGACATGAATTTAGCAAAGGGAAGGTATTTTGTTTTTTAATAGCACTTATAATTAACAAATAGTTTTTACATATTCTTTGTGACAGAATGATTGTTTTAGGACATCGGATTCATTGCTTTTAATACCATTCACACATTGTGAAATGGTACTATCAGTTTGTCTGAATGTTTGTAACGCATTCTTGATCAGCTAGACGAGATGAGTCGATCTAGCCCAGTCCGTTTGTACACACATTTTTGGGGATAAATTTTTATGCTATCCAGATGAAATTTTGCAATAAAATAAATTATAAAAATTAAATTATGTTTTAAGATCGGAACCTTTTGCCGAAATAAAATAAAATCACAGAACCGTACCGGAACCAAAACATTTATACCGGTGTAGTTTCGGTTCTCACTATTATTAATTTTTTTTCTTTGTAAAATTCAAATTGGTAAAGAAGCTACTGCTTTAACTAAAGTTTTAGTCTCTGAATTAGAAAAACACGATTCTACTTTATTCGAGAATATAGCCTTAAAAGGCTTATTTTTAGTGAAAAAGTGCAACAACTCGAGGAAAGTATTGCTAGCTCAACTAAACTGGAACTGGGGAGGAACTCGATGCATACATTGATTTATTTAATAAGAAACGTGAAGATACAAAAAGTAATGTATTATCAAAAAATAGTCTATTAGCTTCAATTAAAGTTTTTGCCAGACTAAAACTAACAAAGAAAATGTACTGAAAATGTGTTTTTGAAAATTTCCCAGAACTGTTCGAATTGTCAAAAGTTACTCTCGCAGTTGCAGCTGCGCAAGTAAATGTAGAGCGTCTGTTTTAAGGCGTCAAGTTTATTATGAATCCGCTTAGCAATCGGATGGACACAAAAACACTGCTTTTAAGACTTACAATGAAACAAGAAAAAACGTTAACTTCATTAGAACCTAAACTTCAATAGATTTCATATGCAAGCTCTAATACCATTCACACGAAATTTTAAATAGTATATAAAAACACAAAATTGTACGTTGGGTTTGTATGGGAGCTACCCCAAGAAGTGGGCGGGCCACGCCCGTTAGTCTATGTATGTTAAGCGGCTCACCAGAAAAGGATACCACATTGCATTTCAACATAATATTGACTTTATCTAAGAAGTTTTCATACAAAAAGCCAAAAGTGGGTAGTTTGTATGGGGGCTTCCCCAAACAGTGAGCGGGTCCCCCCCCCTTTAATGTATATGTCAAAGATCCGTCCACTAGAAGTAACCATATCAATTACAAAGTTGATATTGACTACAAAAAAGAAGTTTTTCATACAAAAAGACAAAAGTGGGCGGTGGGTTTGTATGGGGGCTACCCCAAAAAGTGGGCGTGGAGGGTCAATCTTGATAATTTATGAAACTGCAATAAAAAGAAGTGTATATACAAAATTTCAATTGGATTGCATAAAAATTGGTCCCCAAAAAATGCGCATACAGACAGATGGAGGAGATGACTAGATCGACTCGTCTCGTCGAGCTGATCAAGTATATATAGTTTATGGGGTCTACGATGACTCCTTTAATGCGTTACAAACTTTCAGACAAACTAATAATAACATTTCACATTATGTGTGAATGGTATAATAAAAATATGTTACTCTGTTTTTTTTTTTTTTGTAAGCAACTAACCGGACTTTTTTCAGTCACCTTGTATAAGGATTTTGAGTTTTGTATACTATTAAGTGTTTTGCACTCTACACACGATACATTGAATTTGGAACTAAAGAACATTATTGTTATACTCGTATAAATACTGTAAAAAAATCGTCCGTAGATAGAAACGATAAACTAGCAAATAATGACACACGAAAATGAAGCCGCTTGAACTACCTGTGCTGGCCATATGTGAAACGACCTTTTGGTAACCTGTGGAGATTGTAAATCGTTACCGAAAAAATAATATAAAAATGGAAGAAACTGAAAAGTAAAATTGAAAGAGACGCATCGAGACAACAAGCCGAGAGCACATTTCAATCGAATCCAGTAGAGATGCGACAGCGTTACCGAGCATGCTGTGCCGCCGTGTTGCGGGCGGAACTAAGGGAAGCGGGTGCACTTGCTGTGCGCTCTTACAATTTTATTATGAAATGGACCAACCTTTTTTCAGTTTAACATCTTCTTCAATAAGTGTCGAAGACGTTTTGAAATTCGCCTTGTATATATGTATATGTGAGTATCTAAGCATCTATGTATATGTTTATACAACATATACGTATATATGGAGACAATATACATATATCTGTATGAGTAAGAGTACAGCTGCAGTTCTTTATTTGTAAGCATGTGTCTGTGTGTGTATCTGTGTTTTTTTTTTGTGACCATGGTGATGATAATGTTGCCTGATGTCTTTATGCTGTTCGCTTTGCTCGAATGTAAATTCTTGCTTAAATGAACGAAGAAAAACTTTTCGTTTCGTTTCTCGGAAGCATAAAACCAGATACATATGTATATATGTATCTATAAGAACATACATGCATACATACAATATTTGCATCTGAAATGACTGCAACCAAAATGACTGAACGATCTGAAAGGAAGAAAGAATATTAAAAACAAAATAACAACAGCTAGAGGAATAACAAGACACGAACGCCACACCGACAGACGGCAACATACCCTTCTATTCCTCCCACCATCACGTACAAAATCTGCTAAATCGACGTAATTGAGACTGCACGACTGCTTTGTATCGTACATTCCATACATGTACAGTTAAACAATGCAGGAATATTCATATGCTGAGAAATATATCGTACATACATATACCGATAATATTTGAGTCGAAAATATTTTATTACGTATCCATCTGCATCCATGTTGCCAAAGTCCAAGTGAAATGACTTTATTTTCAAAAACGACCGTTTCGATTTCAAGGGCTTAATTACTACAGGCGAAGAAACGAAATTATATGAACCGGACAAGCAGTCAGACAGACAGACAGACGAGACAAGCGCAAGAACGTGCAACGCTTAAAAATCCGGTTTTTATACTCTTGAAAATTGAAGTGGAAATAAACGAACGAAAGGAATACTGCAACAACATAACAACAGCGACAACAACAAAAACGAAATCAACGAAAATATGGTAGGAAGACAAGAAAAAAAACGAACTTTGGTTGAACTGAATTTTTAATACACTTCACACGAAACTTTCTGCATATACTCGTAAACCAAACCAAACATAAGTAGAATTATAGTTAAAAAAAAATAAAAAACCACGCTTTAATAGTAATATGAACTAAAAAGTAAAAAATAATTTTGAATAAGTTTAAAATGAGAATTAAGTGATTGACAGAAAATTAACCTTAACATAAAAAAAGCGTGGGCTACTCTGTAATATATTATAATAAGTTTATATTTACAAATAGATACCAATGAAATAATTATAACAATTAATATCAAGCACCCCACGCTTTTTCTATGTTAAAGTTAATTTTCTGTTAATCACTTAATTCTTATTTTAAACTTATTCAAAATTATTTTTTACTTTTTAGTTCACATTACTATTAAAGCAAGTTTTTTTAGTTTTTTAAACTATAATTTTTTTTTAAAATAACATACGCCGTTCTCATCAACATATGCATTAAATGGTTGACTCGTTTTGTGGGTAGCGTAGCACAATGAAACAAAACAAACGAAACGGAAAGGAACAGAACAGAACATGATCCACAAACAAATCAAATTTCCTGATGATCCTGATCAGGATATTAGGTCAAAATTGTGAAATTATTGTATTGTCATCGGTGCTTAATACACGTGCAAAATTTCAAATTATTTAGGAAGTTTGTGTTAAATTAAGTTGAAAGATTCCGTTACATAGATCTATAGATACAGGTCAAGCTAATAAAAGCGTTTTAAAAAGCTTCGGTTGAATCGAAATTCGTTTCTCCTAAATAATATAGATGTAAATTATGAAAACAATTTTTTATTTTAACAGAATTTGTCTAAATGACAACATTTTCAATATAATAAAACATGTAAATATGCAGTAGTCGTGGTTGACTTTGAAATACCCTGCGCCCTTGCTTAAGCAGACTAAAAAGACTTTAAAAACAATAACAATAACGATTGAACCGAAGCTTTAATACTATTCACATGAAATATCAAATGTTTTTGTAAAACATAAACGTTGGTGGTTTATTTGTATAGGGCTACCCCAAAAAGTGGGCGGGACACGTCCACTGGTATATGTATATGAATGAAAAGCATGCATATAAAATTTCAAGCAGATATTAAAGCTCAAACATCGGCTTTCAGATAGGTATCTAAACTTTAAAACTTTAAATGAAACCAGTACCTTGCTTATGGCTTCTTATATGAACTATAAATTTGTGTGGGGCTATATTTTTAAGTGGTCCGTACATATGCAGAACAGTTCAATAGAATTGACGAAAAATTACAATAAATCCATTTTCAAATAAAAACAATAAACTTTCATTCAAAAACTTAATACACTTTGTCTGAAGATTGAAAAGGAGAGTCTAAATATCCAAACTTGAAGTCTCTATATCTTAAGTCTCCAAAATATTTTCGCTCAAGCAGACTGTTATTTTATTTTATTTATTTTTATATTTTACTTATTTATTTTATCTATATATATAAAAGAGGAAGTAGGTCATAAGCTAAGTGATAAGGTGGGGTTACCACAAATTTCTTTATAGGCCGACTACAACTGTCATATGATTTTTCTGTCAAATTGATTTTTCTTATTTTAATTCGTAAAATTTATAATCTTACTGTAACAATTTGTTTCACAGTAAGATTTGTGTTTTTTGTCAAAGATTTGTTTTTTTTTTGTGTAGCAGTACGGTTTGTGTCTCAGTACGATTTTTGTCTCAGTACGATTTGTGTGTGTGAGTAAATAAATAAAATAAAAAAAAAATAGACGATTTTAGTAAATAATAATCGAATAGAATATTTTATTATCAAAAATGCCGCGACCAAGAAGATCTAATCTTTCGCGAAATAGTCGCGCAGCCACTATGCGTCCTACAATTAGAAACCAATCCACAGAAGAAGACCGACAAATCGAACGGGAAGAGAGACGCATTAACATGGCCCGACTTCGTGCTTCTCAAACACAAGATCAAATAGAGGCAGCCCGTGAAACGAATCAGTTACCAATAAGAAATCGTCGAGCTTATTGCACACATCAAGAACAAGATCTTCGATTAGAAAATTTGTGATTTATAAGTTCTACTATGTTTTAAGCGAAGTTTATTATTAAGTTTTAAGCCAAAATAGCTGCAAATTGTGCAAAACATTTTATTGGTTGGAGAAGGGGTGGAAGGGACTGGAGAAGAGGTGTAGGAAGGAGAGGTTAGGGAATGGGGGAAGGGGGAAGAAAAGGTGAGTATTGGGAAAGGGATAGATGGGGAAGAGGGGCAGTAGAAGAGGGGCATTGGACGTGGTGGTAGGGTAATGGGCAGGGAAGGAATGGTAGTGGGAAGAAGAGGGATGGGAAAGGGCAGCAACACGTCGGGTTCCTTTTAAAAAGGAAGAGGTAGGGGAATGGGGAAGGGAGTATATATATAGTATATATATATATATATATATATATATATATATATATATATATATATATATATATATATATATATATATATATATATATATATATATATATATATATATATATATATATATATATATATATATATATATATATATATATATATATATATATATATATATATATACTCCCTTCCCCATTCCCCTACCTCTTCCTTATATATAGAGAAATAACCCCTACCTACTTTCCTTATATCTAATATATATATATTCTCTCTCTCTCTCTCTCTCTCTCTCTCTCTCTCTCTCTCTCTCTCTCTCTCTCTCTCTCTCTCTCTCTCTCTCTCTCTCTCTCTCATATATATATATATATATATATATATATATATATATATATATATATATATATATATATATATATATATATATATATATATATATATATATATATATATATATATTGAACATTGAATTTAAACTTGAATCTTTCAATCGCATTATCTTTTCACTCGATTATGATTCAAATGTTCCTGAATACAATAATAAATACAAGTTTTTATCTTTCTCTTCTCCCAGGGCATCAGAGATCCAAAAAAAAAACCCTATATATATATATATATATATATATATATATATATATATATCTCTCTCTCTCTCTCTATATATATATATATATATATATATATATATATATATATATATATATATATATATATTATATATATTATTATATATATATATATATATTTTTTTTTCGTATCTGATGCCCTGGGATGAAGAGAAGATAAAAACTTGTATTATTATTGTATTCAAATTCGATCGAAATGTTTTATGAAGTGACAGAATGCAATTGAAAGATTTAAGTTCGAATTCAATGTTCAAATAAGTAATTCGATTTGCTTTTTGTCAGGTGTAACCGAGACTTTGTACACAACATATTGTGCCTGCATATAACATAAATGTCACGTAGGTACATTAACTTATTTGTTAAATAATTATATTTTATTAAAATACATATGCTTATTAAAATACATATGCTTATTAAAATACATATCATATCAATTTAATGCTTAAAATTAATGATCGTAAGTTTATTTTATCAAGTGCATACCGGTTGGCAGTCCTCGCACAATTTCAATTTAGATATAATTTTGATGAATCCATCATGTATAGTGTTTTCATTTTAATACACATTTTTTTAACTATTGATTTATTAATTTAAATGCTATGGGAACTTGGCTTTATTGATTAATGGGCAACACTAAGACTTCAAATGCACATATAAACACATATTATTCATATTATACCACCTTTTTAATGCATAAGTTATCGTAATTAACTATTCCAATCGTATTCCCCGACAAATTGTTGTCGAATTGATTTCGATCGAAATACTATCGAAATTGTGACTCAGAATACCAAAAAATGAAAATGCCCTCGAAACTGGATCGAAATTGAAACTCATCACTTGCTTTATTGTCTATTTTTCCAAGAAATTAATCGGACATTTGTTAGTCCCCCGTATTCGTAATCAGCACGGTATGACGAGTTGATTATTGCCCTTCCATCTGTCAGGATGTCTGTTGGAGAGAAAAGTTCTATGAATACAAAAGCCTTAAAGAAACTTAATTCACGGTATAGACTCTCTTTGTACCGCACTGCTACAAATGTATCTTGAATTTTCATAACTCGCAACCACCGCAGTGGTTAAAAAGCATAATCAGTTAGAATTTTTAAAATATTGTATTCATGCAAGTGACGAAAGCCCACCTGTAGCGCAAGCACTATATTATACTCGCAATATCGAAGTTTTTACTGGTAAGTCCGTTCGAAACGTGTTATATACCATTTAAAAGATCTTAAAACGTACATTCAGAAAATGATAAAACATATAATATCAGATCACCACAGTCCGAAATATAGGGGGTTGAAAATATCCACCCTATGAGGTATTCCAGTTCGTTGGGGCCCATTGACTCCAATTTTTTTATTTCTTGGCGTCGAGACGAGTCCAGCGAGCCTAAGATCAGGAAAGTCGTTCCACCCGCTCAAAAGTTATGAATTTTTGAAATTTTCGACGAGTTAATGAAATAGTTTGTTTGAATTCTTTAGAAAATCTAAATTTTCTTACGATTTTAGTACACAAAAAACTAAGAAACTTTTGTTTGAAATTTTTTTCAAAATTACGGATTTTGGCGGAAAATTTCAATTGGCTACTGTGGCCAAACGGCCTTATATTTTTCAACGTGTAATAGCTCGTTGGAAAGGTCTTTCGAATAACTTTCAAATAAATAGCCTGTAGGTTAAGAAAATATAGATCAAAACAAATTTTGAACAGTACATTTTGCGTCTAATTTTTCGTGCTGATATTTGGAGTGTTAATAAAAATTGGGTGAGATTGGGAAAATTTTAATATATTATACTTTTCTGTGAAAATTCCGTGAGCCGAGATATAGCATCGCAAATATCAGTTTTTCATACAAAAAGTCAAAAGTGGGTAGTAGGTTTGTATGGGGGCTACCCCAAAAAGTTGTCCCACCCATTAATGTATATGTAAAGCATCCGTCCACTAGAAGCTACCATGTCAATTATTAAGTTGATATTGACTACAATAAAAATGTTTTTCATACAGAAAGTCAAAAGTGGGCGGTGGGTTTGTATGGGGGCTACCCCGAAAATCGGGCGTGGAGGGTCAATCTTGATACTTTATGAAACTGCAATAAAAAGAAGTGTATATACAAAATTTCAATTGGATTGCATAAAAATTGGTCCCCAAAAAATGCGCATACAGAAAGACGGAGGAGAGGACTAGATCGACTCGTCTCGTCGAGATGATCAAGAATATATAAACTTATTGTGGTCTACGATGCTGCCTTTAATGCGTTACAAACTTTCAGACAAACTGATAATACAATTTCACACTATGTGTGAATGGTATAAAAAGTGTATGTGCCAATTTTCAACTGGATAGCATAAAAATTGTTCTTCAAAAAATGCGTAACGACATTCCAACGGACAGACAGACGGGCATAGCTAGATCGACTCGTCTCTTCGAGCTGATCAAGAATATATATACTTTATGGGGACTACAATGCCTCCTTTATAAACTAATGCGTTACAAACTTTCAGAAAAACTGATATTACCATATCACACTGTGTGTGAATGGTATAAAAAGTAATGACTAATTTTAACTATGAATAATTTGGTACATCTACTGGTCGGATCCTTTTAAAACGTTGTCTCGTTGTAAATTCCTGGATGGGTATTTTGTTTAACTTGGTATTAGGTTTAGCCATAATTCGAAAGTGATGTATTCTGATTACTGCTACAATTTTCTCTTTTATTTTGGGTACCGTAAGGTCTCAGTGTATATCTGCGTTAGAAATAAACCAATTAGCTCCTGTAATTTGTCGAGGTATTTTTGACTGTTGGCTTTGAATTATATCAATTATTTAAAAGCACAATTTGGTCTTATAATAAAAGTTTGGTTTACATTGATAGCTAGATTTCCTGTTCATAAGCCAGTATAATTGTCGGCATTTCATTTTATTTGGTTTTGTTTGTCAAAGTGTATTCCTAGGGGAATGGCAAATAAAACACGATTTGTTGTAAAATTACTTGGGTGGTCTTATTTTCGTTAATTTTTATAGCTCATTTTTAAACCACGTAATTGTAGTATCTAGTATACCTCCAGAAGCTATAGCTAAATCATTATGAGTACAGAGCAGGATTGTGTCGCCCGGTTGTGGTACATTTTAAGTGAAGAGTACATATATAAGAAGGGTCCTAATACTTGGCCATTCCTGCATTTATCTGCCTAATTTTATGTAAAAGTAACGAACCGATATGCAACTTTTGAGAACTAGGTAAAAATTAAACGGAAGAATAGATTTTAGTTTAATTACCAATCTCTTTCTTTGGGACATCTTGTTGGTTGCGAAATTTTTCGAAATTTTCTCTTTTTCTCAATTTGATGGCGAATTAAGGAAGGTGTGAAATGCACAGCTTCTTTTCGAATTAAAGCCGAAGTGGAATTCTGCACCGCTCTGATACAGTGTCATTAAAATATATAACTTTCTATATCATCTGGAGAATTTAATGATATGTCCAATCAATTCAGAAATTCCGTATTTGCTGATCAGCTTCTGAATTATATATATATATTTCTGTTGCAAGTGTTTCGAGCTGAATTGGAGAGTGATAAGAAGACTGCTGATTTATATATATGTTTTTGATAACACAAAAGTCGCTTAGATCTGGCACTTTGTTCGCCAGTATGTAGGTTCACCAGTTGAAAGGTGTTCGCATTTATTAGTTTGCATTGATTCAAGAAGTATTTCACCTTTTTAATTGGTAAGTCGGGTCTCACGCCATATGTTTTGCGTTAAAATCGCCTGCAGCTACGAATCTTAATAAAATTTAATAAACGCAGTCTGCATATGGTCAAGGAGAATCTAAATGTTAAGTTTGAAGTCTCCAGCTTTTATAGTTTGAGAGATTTGTTTATTCATACTACCGGACGGACGGACAGACGGAATTGGTTAAATCAATTCAACATCCGATGCCGATCAGAGAGTTTACTCCCTGTATAGTGTACGTGCCACGCCTATTTATCCAAATATTAAACAAGCGTTTCAAATTAATATTGGCTACAAAAATACAGTTCTTTAGAATAATAACCCAAAAATGGGCAATGGGTTTCAATGCGACTGCGCGTAAAAGATGGCTTTGCATTTCGACTTGGAGATTCTGAACTAATGCCGGCTCCAGAGAGCCTACAAGCCGATTTTTAGCAAGAGAAAGACAGACGGATATTACTAAATCGACTCGGTTTGTCGAGCTGAATAGGAATATACCTCAATCTCTTCAATTTTATAAAATTACATCGCCACGTTAGGGGCCCTTCAAGTATTACGAAAGGCATTTTTTCATTTTTGACTCCACCCTCTTCCATAGTAACACTTTGTCAAAAATTTGTTTACTCCTTCCTGCCCTTCATTGTAACGTAACTCACAAAAAGTTTATACAAGTGCAGAAAAAGAAAATGTATCCATAAGATACAATAAAAATTAAAAAAGGTTGGAAAAGTTCCCGATTCATATTACTTATGGGGTCTCTCTTGAGACAATAAAAATTAGAACATCGGTGGTGGTTTATGTGGGGGCTATATTAATGCGCATTAAATAATTTTTAAACCCTTCACACATAGTTCAGCTTCTCAGTAAGTTTGTAGCGCATTACAGAAGATATTGAAGACCCCATAAAGCATATATATTCTTGCCAGAACAAATTCCGGTATAGAGGCTTGTTTTCCTCCTAAACACATATATTTTTAATATCAATGTTTTAGGGCTACCTCCCATACAAACCCACAGCCCACTTTGAAGATTTTTGTATCAAAAACTTTTTTATTAATCTTAATTTCAACTCGAAATTTGATAAGGACATTTTATTTATTTTTCTTATTGGCAAAGTCTTCATATAGCCTCCATACAAACTTACCGATCGCTTATGGGTTTTCTACGTGATCATTTTTGCTTAATGTGAATTTGAACTTGAAATTTGATATGGTGGTTTCTAATGGACAGGCGTTTCACTAATGTACTAATCCGCATTTCCCACCCATTTCTAATAGAAGGCCTCATACAAACACACCACTCATGATTGAATTTTTTTTTTAAATATCGTGTGAATAGTATTAGAGGTTAAACAGAAGTACAATTTATACAATACATAGTGTAAAATTGTATTATCAGTCTGTCTAAAAGTTTGTACAATTTTGAAGGAAACATCGTAGACCCGTAGTATGAAATGGTATTGTCAGTTTGTCTGAAAGTTTGTGACGCATTAAAGGAGGAATCGTAGACCTCATAAAGTATACATATTCTTGATCAGCTGGACGAGATGAGTCGATCGAGCTATGTCCGTCTGGATGTCGTTGCGCATTTTTTTGGGGACAAGTTTTTATGGCATCTAGTTGAAAATTGGCATCTAGACTTCTTTTTATTGCAGTTAAATAGAATATCAATATTGGCCCATCACCACCACATTTTGGGGTAACTCCAAGATTAAGACAGTTGCGAAATGCACAAAAATTCATTTTTTATTTTGTAGATAATTTTACTAAATTTTTTTTTTGTGCTTTTTGCATACGCGCATTTTTTTAAATTCGTGAGTTGATAATTGAATTTATCTCTCTCGCATTAACTAATTATTTCTTATACTTTAAGTTCGAATAGTATATTAGTTTTGAAACACCCGCAACAAAGTTTAATAGAAAACAATTTTTTACAACCAATATCAGCTTGGTGCAATGGTGGCTTTTATGAACGGACGCTTCCCATGTATGTATGACCGTATTATGACCACTTTTAGGGGTAATCCAGGTAAAACTATCTTATTTGTTGAGCTGACCACTTAAAACACGAATTGAAAAATGTAGGATCGTGTGAATGGGTTGTTTGGTTCTTTTTATTTATAATTTGAAATATCTGTATTAATGTGGCAGCTTATTTTGATAAATTTGGAACAAATTTTTTTGGCACACGAATTATACTCAATTTCTAATTTTAGTGGTTTTTCGTAGCATTTAGGAAAACAAAAATCAGTTTTAAATAACCGAAACGTGAGCTTTAAATCGTTCGTTACACAAATACATGCATATATATACAAATATTGTATCAACAACAAAAACAAAAAAAAACAAAAAAAGTAGCAGCAACAACAATAGTAAATGTATTTATTAGTCAGACTGATGAGAGATGTTTGTACACATACACACACGTTTAAAACACTCACAGCATCCTCCTCCTAAAGACAGAGCTCATATACATAGACAAATACACATACAATTCTTCTGGCATATGATATCAATGGAACTGCTATGATGATGATCATAATGATGATACTACTCAGCACAACAGCGCCCGAAAGCGAAAACTAGTTGAGTTAAGTCGGAGCCATCCCGAGTCAAGATTTTAGTGAAGTGTCCGTCCCGTCCCGTCGCGTCCAGTCGCCTTTGCTCTGCGCAACCCGCTCCACTTCACAATGCAATGAAATGCACTGCGGTTGGCCTTATAAATAATGTCTTCATCAGCAAGAACAGCAGAATTGAAGATTGGATCGACTCATTTTCGTTTTTCATGCCTTTCTACAGCGTCGTCTTCATCGTCTTTATCGTCATCGTCGTAATTGTCCCCTTTCTTATGCCACCGCGCGCGACATAGCATCAGTAGCGTTCATTGGGGCTTAAACAGGGTATTAGCCCCCCTATAAAAATATTGTATCGTATTTACGTAGTGTAGCTGTAAATCAAAAAAGTCACAAACATTTAAATTTAACTCTGTTCCAACTTGGCGCAGAGGCCAGTCCAATAAGCCGAAGCCGAATAAGACAATCAATTTAAAAGTTATGAATTTTTGTAATTTTCGACGACCTGACTTAATTTAAAAGTTTGTTTGTTTCCATCGTGTGGAAAAGCGCTGTTGTCATTCGTCGCATAGACGAATAGACTTTTTTATAGTAGTTTAATAGAGTATCCATATTGAAATGCCAGGCCAAGCTTATAACTTTTTGTATGAAAACATTTTTTTATATCACCATAAAAATTGACACGATGGGTTCTAATGAAAGACTAGTCACATATATATCGAACGATGTGATACCTCCACTTTTTGGGGCAGCTCCCATACAAATCAATAACGCACTTTTGTACTTTTGTATGAAAAAATTCTTTATTTAAATCAATATCAATATTGTTAGAGCTTTGGTTCTACCGAATTTGACCTGCTGAACACGAAATTCGCAATAAGATTTTTTGTTATGGATAGCATTTTGAGATATGAATTTTTACTCTGTACAACAATTATTTGTAACAGGGTATATTGCGTTTGTTCAGCTGTCAAAATGTGTGTAACATAGCGAAGCAAGCATCGAATACCCCATATGGTATATAGTAGTAGTAGAAATAATGGTGATAAGGTATATATATATATTCCTGATCAGCTTGACAAGACGAGTCGATATAGCCATATCCGACCGTCCGTCCGATATTTTGTCTGTCTGAGAGAAAAGTTCTCCGTCTAGCGAACACTTAAGCAAACTAAATTCGCACTACTACAAGAGTATATAACTTGAAACTTCATTACTCGTTTTACCGCGGTGCTGAAAAACAAATTTAGTTGTAAGATTTTTTGAAATATTTACTATAATTTTTTAGTAAGCCATGTTTTATAGAAAAATTTCTTAGCATATTTTGTAAAATAGTTTGTAGAAAGCAAAATTTGGAAACAAATCAAGTTTAGAACAAATTTTGTAAGGTAAGCCAATTTGTAATAAGGTAAGCCAGATAAAAAATGAAATAATATACTTGGATCAAGTCTTATATACTTTAACATAATGCGACTTAGGTAAAATACCAAATCAACAATATTTATTTTACCTACAAATTTTGTTGAAGAATTTGTTGGGTAGGTGCGGAACAATATGATATAGCAATATGGCAAAAAATGCATTATTCTCGTCACACATACTGTCAATAGTATTATAAGTTAGTCACAATTTTGCAATGCCTTTAATTAACGATTAACTTTTTACGCATGTAAGGACCATTTACGAAGAAACAAGCTATTTTTTAAGGGACTCCATAGAAGATAACGAAGTTATGGGCAATACCATTTATAGTATTTTGTTTGCCTTTTTCCATTTTATTGCGTTTAATTGTAATTCAACTGAAGCTAATTTTTTCAAGTATTTTGATATTGCATTTTTTTCTCTTGCACGATTCGTTTGTCTTATGCGAAACCAAATATAATCGCCCATCATATTTTCATTCCAGGATCCATGGTAGCGTTGATACATTAATTTAATTTGTCGCAGAAAATGTTTTCCGTGTTCGTTAGTGACGTCGCCAAGGATTGAAAAGGCCCAAGTGGGAATGCGAGAAGTGCATCTTCGAAGACATGTTGCGAGAATGATATATGTGTATGAAAATACATTAGAAAAGATGCTAAAATGGAATTAATTTTGCGTATTGTGAACCAATTACGTTTTTTGGTTTCAGCTCGACACGAGCTCAACAGTCCCAGAATCAAAGATAGTAGCAATATTTCACTACATTGACACAAATGACATAACACAATTGTCCATAACTTCGTTCCTTCAATAGTAGCTTGTTTTCTTCAAAAATGGTAATTCTTTACGTAAAAACCTAATCATTTGTTCCCCTTTTTGATTATTTTTCGTTGCTTTAATGAATTTTGTTTGCATTATTTCTTCTTATTGATCCATAACTACCTAGTAAATTTACCAAGATCATGAACAAAACTGTAGATTAATTTAATTTATTTTACTTAACTAAGTCTGTTAACCCAAAGTCGAGATACCTGAAAATAGACTTGCTTAAGGGTAGCTCTGAAAATATTGGAACAAAAATTCTAAAGTACTTATCTCAAAATTTATTGCGATTTTCGTGTTCAGCAGGTCAAAATCTATCAGAATAAAATAGTGATATCTCGATCACAGATATTTAAAAAAAAAATATTATTGCATAGTGTAATAGGTTGTCATATTGATCAAGATTTGGCACATTAAATATATCTGTATATACATATGTTGGTGTTGCATTATTTACATCAGATTTTGCAAATTTGACAAATTTGCTACATATTTGTCTCACTCACACATACAATAACGGGACAAAACAGATATAAAAAACAAGACCAAACTGTGTGCATGCCTTGATTAGTAGATGCGTCCTTATTAGAGATGGGCGAGGGAAAAAAATTAGTCCCGATCCGATCTTCATAATTTTTTCTAATCTTTTTTATACGTTATTTTTAAGTAAATATATACATATGTATGTATATATCAAGTAGGAGCATTAGCAGTAGATCAGTTGTCAAGATATTTCTAAAACACACTTAAACTATTGCATCCAATTATCCATATTATCATTATTATCATTAAATATTAGTACATATAAACTACATATGTATGTATATGTAAAATATAAACTGTATTATATATGTGTGTTGCACGATATGCAACACACAAATATAATATATTTTATAATTAACGAGATTAAAGTTTATCCAAAAATCATATTTTGATGTGGATGGTTTGAGTTTTATACTTCAGCCTTTTTGAATTATTTTATTTTCAATTTCACTCTTTTCTTCTCTGCAGGCGCCATCATCGCTTTTAAGTGTGACCGAATGTCAAGATCGTTGAAAAAAATGCAACACCATGCAGAGTTGCATTTACAACGCAAAAAGTACTATTTTTTTACAAAAAAAAATTAAAAATTTTGTGTACGCACAAAAGTACTATTTATTATTGTGTACACACATGCAAAAAACATATTAAAATAATATTATATTTTTGAGTACCGAGAGCAAAATACGGACCCGTGCGAAATTTCGAGGCTGGCGAGAATTTCGGGATAGTATAGAAATCCCACAAATTTTAATTTCCCCAATTTGTGGTTTTTTGGTAAAACATTCTTAATTGTTGAAATGACCACTTAAAACATGGAACGTAAAAAGTGTTAAAGCTTCCGTTCACCCATGATATTTTCTCTTGTTTTTATATACATATGACCAATTTTATATCAATTTATCAAAAACTGAGGGGCAACCGGAAACAGACGAACATGCTAGATGGAATTGTGAAATCGAACTGATTAAGATTATATATATGTAAGTACTAAATGGACTGTCTTATGCTTCATTTAATGAGTTTCAAATTCGGTGACAGATTTACATATAATATTATACACTCTACCTGTTAAAAGTATAAAAGGCCCAAAATTGATTGTTCGAATTTGCTACAATCCTTTTAAATATAAGATATTACATCCTTTTGCGAAACTCTATGGACAATTTTGAAAGTCTATTCATAGGTATTTATTTACAAAATTAGTATCTTATATAGCTTCTTCTTAAGCAGAGAATAAAACCGAAATTTATTTCGGTTTTGGTTCCGATTTTAGTACGTACCGAAACGACTGTTTCGAAATAAGGTTCTGTACCGGTTTCCATTTATTTCGGTATTAGGTTTAGATACGGTTCTTGAATTTTAATTTTGGTTTACCGGTACGGTACCGGTCAATATTAAAATTCTTGAAAAATATGAGAATAATTACTATGGCCAACTTAATTATTGTTAAAAAAAAGACGACATTTTATTTTTCTCGAAAAATAATCAGTATCTATTTGCTCCTCTTTAAATATAAGACACTTGTGCCACCGCTTTTTCCATTCCGCGAAGCATTTCTGATATGCGATTTTTGGTATGGCCTTGAGCTCTTCCAGCGATGTGGTCTTCATCTCCTGTCTGAAAAAACCGTCGTTTCATGGGTCTTTTCAGTTTGGGTGAATACGGTGGGTGAGCCATGATTAAGGTGTTGGTTTTGTCAAAAAAATCACTAACAAGCAACGATGTGTGAGGAGGAGCAATATCGTGATGCAAAAGCCATGAATGGTTTTACTACAAATTCGTATTGTTACGACGGCACACATTTCATGCCCAAAACATCCGAAAAAATTGCATAGCACAAGTCAACCGATATGCCGATCCTCAGCAACTTCTTTAATAGCAATCCGACGATTCTCCATAACAATTTTCTTCACTGCTGTGCCGTTTTCATCGGTTGTTGACGTGCTGCGGCGTCCAGGGCGGGCATCGTAATTAACAGCTTCTTCTTCTGCAATTTTAACAAAAAGTTTCGCAACAACTAACAGAGCTGTAGATGTAACTATGGGCTAGTGAATACTCAATTCAATCTAGGCCGTTAATCGTACCCTGAACGAAAAATTTTTGAATTCTATAGGAGCCATAGAGGTCTTCCGATTTTCGTTTTATTATCCTGAACAGGAAACAATAATCTCAAACATCGTTTTACCTTTTGTTAAATAAGTCATCATCTTAATTGAGACAACAAACGTGTGGATGTTTTGATCATTCCACAAACTCACACTTGCATACATATGTAACTACAAATATAATATACACATAATAACATACTCATCCATAGATACATGCATACGTGTACACTCCAACACATTCTCACAAGCACTTGTATAAAATCATTGTTCGGTTGAGATGACGCTACCAATACTCTCTAACATAAATATTTGTAGGAGAAAAATGAAGTAAAGATTGGACCTGTTTCTGCGCAATTTAGAATTAAATAACTTTCTTAGAAAATGGTAACAGTGTATCGCTATCCAAAGTATACATTCATATACAAGTATATACATAGCATAGCTGTGCATGCACTCGTACTCGTATATGAATCTTTTATTGATCGAAATGCCATTGTCTTAAATCAGAGAAAGTATGAATGTAAGAAGTTTTTAACTTGTCCAAAAGTGTGTTTCACATGTTTTGCAAACCAAGTTGACTAATTTCGGTATAGGTAGAATGCAAGTTGCAATTTATATGGTCCGTGCCTTCCAAGAAGAGTTCAGTTGTTTTTAATTTCTAGAAAAAGGAAAGGAAAAAATTAAGATAATAGAACCGGTATAACTAGAATCATGCATTTAATGCGCTCTGATCTCAACATTCACTTTTACTCATACAATCTCAATCTCGCTCTCACGCTCTCGCTGCTCACTCACACATCCGCACAAATTTACTTTTTTCCGCAATAATCCCAAATGTTTGCAATACAACCTTAAATGTATATGTACATAGCTCAATTATTAGAAACATTTTAGTAGGGGATATCTAATCAACTAATGATACAATATTTATCACTGTGGACGATAGTCCACGCAAGTGACGAAAGCCCACCTCAGTGTGGCAGAAGTGCGAGCAAGAACGAAGTTTTTACTGATAAGTCCGATGCAGACGTGTTATATATCAACAAAAAGGCCTTAAAACTAGAGACGATGATCTTTGAGTAGAAACGCGATTTTTAACTGATACTGCGATCACTGCATAGGAAGCATTAAATTGAAGCAAACAAACATTCTTTCCTGATGTTTTGCTAAGCTAAATTATTAAAAAGGAATTGTTTTTCATCTAGATTATACTAAATTCATTTTGATATATCACTAATGATATTCACTAATGATATTCACTAATGATATTCAGTTGTTTATACTATGACCATAAAGTGTACATCTAAATTTTTCTAATTTCTGCCAAAATTTTTGGAATTTGGACCAGTTTGCATAGCATATAAAATTGGTAAATAAGGTATCGTCTTGTTTTCTCTTGTTTTGTCGGGTTTATTTTATTTATTTACTTTTTTTATCTTTTGGTATAGTAAACAAATATATTTGAACAGTACATTTTGAAATTTTGCCAATTCGAGAATAGATACCGAAATATTTTGTTAGATTGACAAAATTATGATATATAATACATTTCTGTAAAAATCTGTTAGCAGAAATATAGCAACGAAAAAATCTGATTTTGAAATAATACTTTTTGTCTCGCTCAATCACAAAAATCTCCATAATTAATTATGAAAATCACATTTTCATCGAAAAGGAGTTAACCTTAGAGTCATCATAAGGACATGCTCGAAAATATTATTTTCATATCATGGCATTTTATGATATTAATATAGCATTTCACAAAAACATTCATACAACTTTCGTATTTGCTTACGTAGTAGCTCACCTCGCGTCACAAATTTTAATGATGTTTATTTTCGCCAATTTAGAAAAAATTTTGATATACATGCAAAAATTCGAATGCATCCAGATGTCTTCTATTTTGAATACAATTTTAACTGCAATTAAGGAGAGAAGTATCATCATTCGAGCCAGAGACGTTTAAAATTCAAAATCTTGAAAGCTTACTGACCGATTTGCGATTCGGGATCAATCAAATTGTACTTTACACAAGTTCGAATCAGTTGGTACGGTATGTCTCATTCTGATCCATAAAAAAAAAATTTCACAAAATTTTTCAATGAAAATAAAAAAGACAAAGCTACAAATAAAAAATCCGATTTCAAAAAAGAAACTTTTTTGCTACTCGTTGATTCTCTCATGGATATCAATAAGATTCTACGCCATGGAAAACTTAACGATTCCTTTTCCTTTTTATGGAAATTCTAAACATTGGAAGAAACTCAGATGCAGCAAACTTTGTAAAAACAACAATCAAATAGGACTTTCACCTATTCACCTATTCACGGAATATGGACACGATTTTCCCAAATGTTTGTATCGCCCTATATTTATTTTGTACACTGACCGTTAGTGTAGCTAGTGCTGAACATTCATTTAGTGTTCTTTCAAGAATTAAACATTTTGATCAAAAATTTTTCGCATTTCGGCACTTGCTGCTCTTTGCATTGATGCTAATTTGGAAAATCTTGGTGCTAAAAATTAAAAAAAACGCATATTTAAAATACAATAAAAGCTTATAATAGTGGGACAATTTCTAATTACCAGTACCTATTATGTATAATATTTTAATATTATGTAAACACAAGAAAGAGCTATAGTCGCGGCAATATTATACCCTGTACACTAGAGGTATGAGTTTTTAATTTATTTTTTTAATTCAATATACATGGCCCTACGCGGTGAGCCTTTGATAGAAACTGTGGAAAATGTTATTGGTTTAACTTAATTTCTAAAAAACCTTTCGCAGGACGCCCATTAAAGTTCCGCACTTTAAAGTCACAATAAATAAAACGAAAATAAAACAAAAATTAAGGAGTCGACAATGTGGACATTACTGATGAAAAGTTTTTAATATATATTGTTAAAGTTTTTAAATTGCCACAATCGCCACCAACGTCAAAAAAATAAACAAAAAATGTTAACATCGGTACAACCGGAGCTCCAATACTCTTCATACGTCTTCATTCAATTGGTAAAAACGAAGTTCAGGCAATTATTTTTGAGAATGCTATGCGCGAAATAAAGTTAGCCGTGCTAGTTATTGAAAACGGAAGAGCTTCCACTATATACATAAGTATATGATGGTATACGAAACACATTTTAGTTTCTACAAACTAAACTACAAAGTATGCTAATAAATGTTTGAAGCAAATCAATGCATACCATAAAATTATAACAAGTCTATAATGGTACTCCCTCAATTGATTAAATTTTGTAAACTGATTCTTACGAAATTGAGGGAAGGCACCGATTTAACAGATTCGATTCTTTTGATTATTCCATTGCCTGTTGTTACTATCGTCAGAAGTGGTTATCACATTTTATTTATCTTTCTCTCAACTATGCTCTTTCCTTCCATTTGATTTCAAGTCCATTTGATTGCAAGTCTGCAAAAAATGCAAAACCTAATGAGTTTTACCATAAAGCTGAGCTGAAAAGTCAAAAATTTAAAAATTGTTAATTTTTTATGGGAACTGCTAATTCGGATTTAAGTTTCAATAAATAAAAATCATTTCTTCTTAAATTGTTTTTTTTTTCTGAAACCAATTTTGACCCGAAAGATTTGTATTTTTCATTTGTATTGTTGGGATTGATTGTAAAATGTTATTGAGCAATCGTCCATGCTGGAAAATAGCTAAAAGTACACAATCTGATATTTACGATGTTTTATCTCGGCTCACGGAATTTTAACAGAAAAGTATAATATATCAAAATTTGCACAATTTTACAAATGAACTCCAAATATGAGGACGAAAATTTTCGGAAAACTCCTAAATTTTATTTTGACCTACATATATTTTAAGTAGGGATTGTACAGTGCCGTTAGCATTCGTTTGAAAGGCATTAAAAAGAATATTAAACCTTTTGGCCACTGTAGTCAATTAAACTTTATGATTTTTCAGACAAAATCCGCTATTTTAAAAACAACAAAAGAACAAAAGTTTCTTAGTTTTTTGTGTACGAAAATCCTGTATCAAACAAATTTAGGTTTTCTAAAGGATTCAAACAAAGTATTTCATAAATTAGTCAAAAATTTCAAAAGTTCATAACTTTTGAGCGGGTGGATCGATTTTCCTGATCTTGGGCTCGTTGGACTCGTCTCGGTGCCAAGAATAAAAAAAATAAGTTTGGGGTATGGCCCCCACGACCTCCAATACAGCTTTGGGTGGGTATTTTCAACCTCCTATATTTCGCACTGGGGTGATCCGATATGATATGTTTTAACATTTTCTGATGTAACGATACTGCGAGTATAATATAGTGCTCGTGCTGCAGCCACACTGAGGTGGTCTTTTGTCACTTACGTAGACTACCGTCCACAGTGATTTTGATCTGTCATTCTACTTAATTTAAAAAAAAAAATGTCGAATAGAAGACGACCTAACATAGGTTGTCGAAAAGTGAAAAAGTGAAATTGCCACAATTGGTCCCAAGACCAGATCCATTACGATCATTAATTTCTGGGACGGGAAGTGATTCCACCAACATTTCTTGGCCAACATTTAAAAGTACAACAGTTCTTTTCAAAGTGTATTGTACAGAACAATTTAATGCCCACTTTCAAGACACAAGGACAAATATATCACTTACTAAGAGCGCTGGATGCGGACCATCAATTACAAATTGATTTCATGAGCAATTCGGATGCGGAAGTTGATCAACGTTGTGCTCGCAATCTGTATGTCCGAAACGAACAGTACTTACGACGCGCTACAATATCCATTAATTTTCTGGCAGGCGAAGATGGATACAATTTCAACATCAAAATGGTTAATCAAATAATCAATAATAAGTAAGGGCTATGCATTTTCATTCTTATAGACTCATGATCCGTGAAGGTGAAACAAATCACATTTATTTGTGCCACGGCACGTTGACATGTACCTATGTCAAAATTGAGACTGAGCGATTGACATACAATCGTTTGAACCATCAAATGTAAATGTTCGTTTGACCCTTATAGGTAATCTCCGAAAGTTCTTCACCGATTGCTTTGAACTTTTGATACAATGTCGCATTCGAATACGCGCGTGATTCAAATATAGGTCGTCGTACTCGCGGAACGGAAACTGTGCATGCTGCGAATTGACAGCATAATTGGCTAAGTTTTAAAATGGAATTATCAGTAGTTGCATTTTCTGCGATAGATTTGACCATTAGGAAAAATGAGAACCACTTGAAAATATGATGTGACCAAATAAGAGAAAAACGAAAGGGGACGAAGCTGTGCTCGCTGAGGACGCGAGATGGATTACATTTTGTGCATCTGTAAAGGGCACCGAAAATAATAAGACTCACTGGGAAAATAGGTTGAACCATGCCCATGCGTAGAAATGCACGCCGGGAACAGCTAGTATTTCATAAAAATCGCCAACTGAATTTGATTTTCTTAGCGTATAGTAAAACGGTTGTTAGCCACGAAATTAACGTTACCCTTGTATCAGCGCGGTACCTAGAGAGTATATTCCGCGTGTTTTGTTTGTCTAAGTCTTCTCTAGACGGAGAACTTTTCTTTCAGACAGACATACGGATGGAAGATCGTGGCTATATCGACTCGTTTTGACGAACGGGTCAGGAATATATACACTTTTTAGAGTCTCCGATGCCTCCTTCATGGTACAATGGTATCATCGAATAGTAAACATTGAAATTAAGATTTTTGTTTCTTATTATAAAGATCCTATCAAGACTGCGTTCTGAAGCCACTCTTGTCTACTTATTGCTATTACTATTAATTTGTTTTTTACGCGTAGTGTTAATAGATATTAGTTTTGACATACTACTTTTCGGTTTTTTGTACTATTTTTTTTATAATTATCATGTCTCTTGTTGAAAAGTCTCTTGTCTTTTTACTGCCTTTTTTTAGAACTATTTAAACATACAAAATCGGATCACCCTAGTCCGAAATATAGGGGGTTCAAAATACCCAACTTCAAAGAGTTTTGGGACTCGTGCGAGATCCATCACACCGAGCCTAGGATCAAGAAAATTGGATTCCGTGTTAAAGTTATTAATTTTTTTAAATTTTCAATAGGTAATGGAGTAAGTAGTTGATGTGTGTGAGTTAATTTTTTGAATTCTTTAGAAAAGCTAAATTTTTTATATACAAGATTTTAGGATTTTCAAAAAACTAAGAAATTTTTGTTCTACAACTTTTTTCAAAATGGCGGGAAAAGACAAAAAAAGAACAGATTGCAATTGGTTATTGATGCTAACCGAGGTAATATTTTCATACCATTCACACATAATGTGAAATGGTATTATCAGTTTGTCAGAAAGTTTGCAACGCATTAAAAGAATCATCGTAGGCATAATAAAATATGTATATATTCTTGATCAGCGCGACTAGACCAGTCTATATAAACATATCCGTCTGTCTGTGTGTTGCTTTTATTTGAAATTTGATATGCTGGATTAGGAATGTATGCTTCACATATATGTCAGTAGCTGTGCCCCGTCCACTTTTAGGGACAGCCCTCATACAAACCCACCACCAACTTTTGAGTTTTTGTATTAAAAATAAAGAAAACTATAGTGGTTTCTTCTGGACACAAGCATCACTATATATTTATGAGCGTGTCCCACCCAGTTTTAGGTGGGTTCCATGAAGACCCACCATTCACGTTTAGGTTGTTAGGTTTTAACGATTTTTCTTGTTTAAAGTGTGATATGTCGTTGGTAAGGTCTTCTAAGTGCCTTTCAAATCAATGATTAACATACTGTAAACTTCTTCTCGTATTGAACACTTAATATTAAACCCAGTATCCCCATTTAGAAATGTCAACTGGTACTCCAAAGGATCCAATGATGAATTTTGAACAGAAAAATTTCTTATTGCACAATAAGTATGAAAGCATAGCAACATCTGAATTGAAACAAATATTTTAGAATATTTAGGACGAATAAGTTCTTCTTACAAAACCACTTGAGTAGGGTGGGTTTGAATGGGGGTGAATGTGAATATTATATAAACTTAAAAACAAAAGAAGATTAAATACAGGCTTTCAGCCAGATATTTAAATAAATGGTCTCCAAATAAAATGCGCAACAACTAACAGACGGGCAGACAATCAGACAGACAAACAAGAATATTTGTATATACTTTATGTGGCCTACGATATCTCCTTTATTGCGTTACAAACTTCCGGGCAAACTGATAATACTCGTACCATTTCACACTATGTGTAAGTGGTATAACAAATTACCATAAAAGATGAAATATCTGACATCCCATTCTTCAATTACGATATTTTTTGGACACGTGCTTTTTTGCGGTGGTGTTAAATGAAATTGAGCAGAATTACTGGCGCCATTCGTGTAACAATATATGTATTTATGTCTGTAATATCAGCGAGGTGACTGCGGTTTGAGACATATTTATTTTGAATTGCGGTGAGTTGTTACTGTTTATCACCACAACAGTCAAATAAAAACTATAAACAAAATAAAGAGTACTCTAGCCAAAGTGCCCTATAAAGTTTCATGATGATATATGTACATATATATCACCAGTGGTGATTTAATTTTAAAATGTTTGAGGAAATTGTAAGGAAACGTTAACTTAAAAAAAAATTGTGCTTCTTCTATAAACCTAACAAGAAACTTCGTTGCAGTCAAGTGAGCTCGGCTTCGAGATATCTTGTACATTGTTTAAGGCTCCTTATACATTGGTGGATCCAGGGGGGGACGAACTGGGAAGCGGGACCCCACAGCACTTTTATTCAGTACAAAAATTCTTTTTCTTTTGTTTCATTTTCATAAAATAACGTTTTTTTTTTTTAGGTAGAGTTTAATCTCCCCCAAGAGTGGTAGTTCCCCTCTCCAAGAGAGCGTTCTGGATCCGACCCTACCTTATATGAACTAAGGATTTGTATAGCGCTATATTCGTCAGTGTTCTAATCTGAACATAAGGATATTTTATTAAAATTGACAATTAGAATCAATTAAAAATAAAAACTAGAACATGTTCATACTTTATTGGGTGTGCCACTCCTTCTTCTGCTTGTAACATACGTATGAACACATATGTACACGGTATTAAAATACTAATAAGATTGTACGAAGGCCACACCTTATGGTAGATAGTCATGTATTAAGGATAGTCTCCTTACTTTTATTGAGTCCTCTGTGAAGCTTTTTAATTAAAATTTAAATAAAATTTAACAAACATTTAACAAAGTATTTACATCATTTCGTTTCTCCATAAATTTTCTGCATGTGATACCTGTAACCTAATTGAAAATTCGAAACAATCAGCCAAATAGATTAATTAATTGAGGAAATGTAGTTAATGTTTTTAGTGATGATTCAAATCATTGTAATAAGAAAAGTGAAGGCAAATATGGTTGCATATACTCAGTGATAAGACGGTACTCAGAAATTAATACGCACTAGATGTATATGTATTAGAGTTGCTAATTTGTTAGATTTCTTATGGAAAAATTAACAACAAAAGCAACAGTCTCGAAAGAGGCAAACAACAGCAATTGCAACTGCATTTGAGGAGCAAACAAATGATACATGCTAAGGAATGGATCTGTTAACGTTAAGTGCGACCGACGATGGGATGGGTGATGTTTTCTCAGTGTTGTGTCAATAGTAAATATTTATATATGTTCAACAATTCAGAAAATTGAATACAAAGTCAACTTCGCGAATGCGGAGAAAAAGGGAAGACTGAGTAAGAGTGTATCATCGTTATTCAATATTTGACATCTTCTCGTTCATTGGTACGTCTGATGTCTATGTTGGCACACGATGGTAGCTAAATACACATGGGCGCCTAGTTTTCAAAAGGATGATATGTTTCAAAAAACAATGTTATTTGTTGTATAATAAATAAATAACGTTTATTATATGAATAAGCAAATTGTTGAACGTCGCTGAGGCTTAAATCCGAATTATTAACATAAGTTCTCAAATACGTAAACTTCTTCTGTCTATCTATACACAGAGAAAATAAATTATTAATTTGATATTGTCTCATCAATTTTCAAATACCAATATTTTTATATTATTCCGTCATTTAAAATGATTAATATGACATTTTTCATATTAATATCATGAAATGATATGAAAACGTTCGTTTTTAAATCGATCTGAATTTAAATCGGTTGCCTCTTCGAAAATAGGTAGGGTACCGTTCAAGTATTACGTAACGTGAAGAGGGGGAGGGAGGGGGTTTTCGATTTGTTATGAAGTGTTACAATGGTGGAGGGCAAGGTGATTCAGTTTGTTACTTAACAATTCTCAAATTATTTTAATAGTGATCAATGTAAATATAAACAAAAATTTAAGCCCATATGATATTAAAAATTAGCAACATCAACCATTATTACATCCAGATTATTATTGTATCAACAGGATTTGTAAAACTTGTGGGTTTTATCGGCATCATACATAATACAAATCATAAAAATTACGGGGGAGAAGGTATCATCGACGGGGCAAAAATTCGCCCACACCGTGTAACTGCTTAACATGCAGGAGAACTTCTTAATTTACTGAACAAACACCATTCCGATGAAGATACTTTGTGATTTGACGAAGAGGAAATTCATGACGAGTCAATAAACCAATTAAGTTTTTAAGAATAATAGAAAAGGTTACCTTCGGTAGAACCGGCGTGTAAATACTCTTGACACCGCTTCATTTCGTTTCTAAGATGGTTAGCTCATGACTGTCTGAAGCGCTGTCCATTAAATGCCACAATATTGAATTTAATACTGACTGTAATAAAAAAGTATATCATAAAATATCCGAAATTTTGAAGGTGGGTTTGTATGCCCTAAAATTGGCATGGCATGTTAGTTCTGATATAGCTTAGCCTAAGTGTTACAAGGAAGGGGCAGTGCGGGTCGAAAATAGGAATAAATTAATAATTAATTAACCAATACTTGAACGCCCCCCAAACAAAAAAGA
This sequence comes from Leucophenga montana, assembly GCA_035044765.1. Taxonomy (NCBI): domain Eukaryota; kingdom Metazoa; phylum Arthropoda; class Insecta; order Diptera; family Drosophilidae; genus Leucophenga; species Leucophenga montana. The sequence goes on along the minus strand of JAWNNQ010000872.1, from coordinate 19,113 downwards.
TGAAGAGAAAAACAAGGGAAAACATTTACTTCGGTTCAACCGAAGCTTTAATGTCAAACCGTATTGTAATACATAAACGAGAGTGATGGGTTTGTATAGGGGCTACCCCAAAAAGTGAGCCTTTAGTGTATATGTGTAGAGCGACCATCTAAAAGAATCCACCATAATGAATGTCAAGCTCATATTGACTTAACTAAAGAAATCATATATCTAAAAAATTAAAAAAAAAAACAAGAAAAAACGTTAATTTCGGCTGAACCGAAGCTCTAATACCATTCACACGAAATTTTAAATAGTATTGTAAAATATAAAATTGGGGGTTTACATAGGGGCTACCCCAAAAAGTGAGCGGTACGCACCCTTTAGTAAATGTGTATGAAGCGATGTAGTAGATGTGTAAGATACCGCCATATAGAATTTTAAGTTGATATTGACGTTTTCCATACAAATGCCTAAAAGTGAGCTGTAGGTTTATATGGGACTACATCAATAAGTGGGCGGAACACGCCCATTTGTATATAAATATGAAACATTTGTTCAATAAAATTCACCAAATCAAATTTCAAGGTATTTTTGATTTAAATGAAGCATTTTTTCATAAAAAAACACAAAATTGCACGGTGGGTTTGTATGGGGGCTACCCCAAAAAGTGGGCGGGCCACGGCCATTGTCCATAAATAGGCACCACATCGCATTCCAACCTAATATTGACTTTAATAAAGAAGTTTTTATACAAAAACACCAAAAGAGGCAGCAGGTTTGTAGTCTTCTGGTAGTCTGTGTAGAGACCCTATGTCTTTTGGGTCCCACCCATTTAATGTATAACTGAAGCGTCCGTCCATTAGAACCTACCACCTTAATTTTAAGTTGATATTGACAATTTAAAAGTTTTTCATAAAAAGTAAAAGTGGGCGGTTGGTTTGTATGGGGGCGCGGCGGGTCAATTTTGATACTTTATTAAACTGCAATAAAAAGAAGTGTATGTGCAATATTTCAACTGAATAGAATAAAAATTGGTCCCCAAAAAATGAGCATACAGACAGACGGACAGAACTAGATCGAGTCGTCTCGTCGAGCTGATCAAGAATATGTATACTTTATGGGGTCTATGATGCCTTATTTAATGCGTTACAAACTTTCAGACAAACTGATAATACCATTTCACACTATCTGGGTTGTCACAGAAATCTCTTTCACCCCAATTCCGACCTAAATCAATTTCATAGGTGTCACAGAAATCTCTTTTAGACTGTTTGAAATCACCAGCCTTTTGCTAGGCGAAATTGTTAATTGCTAATGTAAACTCATCAAATCATAAGGTAAAATTTTCTTTATGTGCAAGTTGAATGTATTTTCTTCGGAACTGTGTCTTAGGATTTAAACATTTGGCACATTTTTTTATTTAATTTAAATTTATAAAATTTTATTTGATGAAAACCGAGTAAATCGGTTTAAGCAATAACAACGAATGACAGATAAAATATTTTATATCAGAGTTGCCAATACAAAATTGATTTTTTCTCTCAATATACATCATAATACAGCAATGGGTATTTTCTAAATAAAATATATTAATGAAATAAGTTATTCAGACACATCACACCAAATATAGGACTTTGAAATGTTCTCCATGTAAATCTGTAAAAAATTTTATTTACATAGTCTGTAATCTATTTTTGTTATCTACGACAACTCTGAGTAGCACAAAATTCGTTTGTACATTAAACACAGTTTTTAATGAAATCTACAAGATTTCTGTGACACCTACGAAATTTCTCTGTGAAATTCAAATCACCAGACGGAAGTTTGTCTAAAGATTTCTGTGACACCCCCGTATATGTATAAAAAGCAAAAATCCGCAGTAACTATCAGACTCACAGACTAGTAGTGTAGTATGAGAAAGACGAAAAAAGTCTTGTCAGAATTGAATAGTTTTTCTCAGCCCTGGTAGAACTTTTGGTATTTTTGTGGCTTATAGAGTTCGATTTCACAAATATCAAACAATTTTAGAACTTATTATATTGAATTATATTGATTTCACAATTTTTTGAAAGTTCGTTTCTGTGTCGACTTACCCAATATGTATCTGTCATCAACAACTGATTTTACGGTGTGCTCGGAACACAGTTTTAATATTTTCATACGCTGAAATGTTTAATCAAAGTTTTTATTGGCATATCATTTTGGGGGGTGGAGTCGTTTGAAGAAGTGGAAACTTCTTTGTCCGTTTCTCTTGGGAGCGGTCAAATTCTTTTGCAAACGGCTCAAGCAGCTCACAAACGTCCATCAGAATCCACGGAATCTCCGTGTTGTGAGAAGGCAACCACTCCCCTTAATTAGGGGTTGGTGCGCTAGGTTTGGTTCCCGCCACCGCTAAGAAAAAACGTATCAGTGAAGACATAAAGGAAGCCTCGGATAAAATCCCCAATGATGACAACCCCCGCAAACGATTTAAGGACCATAATCTACGGATATGCACCTGGAATTTCCTGTCCCTCCATAGGGCTGGTGCAGATATCCAGCTGGTTGATATCCTCGACAAATTTAAGGCTAACATCACCGCAATACAGGAAATGAGATGGATAGGACAGGGCTGCTCAAAAAAGGCATCCTGTGACATCTATTATAGTTGCCATGCGAAGAAGCACGAATTCGAGTTCGTGGTTAGTAGGAAACTACGAGGTCTTGTCACCAGTTTCATACCTGTCGACAAGCGCCTGCCCGCGATACGTATCAAGGCTAAGTAGTTTAACATTAGCCATATTTGTGCACACGCCCCGACGGAAGTCGCAGACGATGCGGCCAAAGATGAATTTTACGAGCGTCTCGAACGTCTCTACGAGCGCTGCCCCAATCACGATGTAAAAATCGTGCTTGGCGATTTCAACGCCAAAATTGGGAAGGAAGAAATCTTTGGTCCAAAGTCGGAAAATTTAGCCTTCATGACGCTACCTCCAGCAATTGAAATAGGCTAATCGACTTCACCGCAATTCGGAACATGGTAATCAGTAGCACCAGATTTCCACACCGTAACATACACAAGGCTAATTTACCCAAAACTCACGCAATCAAATGATCATGTTGTGATCGACGGAAGGCACGCATCGAGTGTGTTGGATGTGCGATCGGTACGAGGTCCCAACATCGACTCGGACCACAACCTTGTGGCAGGTATGCCACAGGTGTTCTGTCAAAGAAAGGAATCTGGAAAGTTTTATCTAAAGGTGAAGCGTCTGACCGAAGGTTTCAAGCCCGGAGTTTCTTTCTGCAAGAACAATAATGGAAGTCTGGTTACAGATGCACAGGAGACTATGGAGAAGTCACTTCTCTAATCTACTTGGCGGCGATGAAGAGAATAATACCGCCGATGGAGAAGCATACCTAGAACCACCAATTGATGATGACTCTCCCAACGATTGGAATCTCAGTGTTCTTTGTCCTATCTTCAAGAAAGGAGACCCCGCTGTCTTTGCGAACTACCGGGAATAAGTCTCCTTTCAATAGGATACAAAATTCTGTCCCGCGTACTGTGTAAACGGCTGGAGCCATACCCGAATGGATTGATAGGCCAGTGTCAGTATGGCTTCAGACCAAAGAGGCCAAATCCTGGAAAAGACCCATGAGTACAATAAAGACACACACCACCTATTTGTCGATTATAAAGCCGCTTTCGACACGCCAATAAGAAAGAAGTTCTTCAACGCCCTATTTGAACTTGGTAACCCAGTAAAGATCATTCGTCTTTGCATGATGACGCTATCACACACCCAAAGCGTAGTCAGAGTAGGAAAGAACCTCTCCGAACCCTTTGATACCAAGGGAGGGTTCAGGCAGGTTGATACTTTATCGTGCGACTTTTTCAATCTCTTGAAAAAGTCGGCATTGGCATTCTTTGCCAATGCCCATACGTAGAACGGTCGGGCACAATCTTCCATAAAATGCTGATGATATAGATATCATAAGCACCAACGAACGACGAGTAAGCAGGGCGCTCTCGGAGATTGAGAAACAGTCACGTCTCATGGGCACAGCGGTGAATGAGGACAGGACGAAGTACTTGGTGTCCACTCTCAGACCATATCCACTCTCAGACCATAGACGGGCTAGGACGGTCTGTGAGTATGGAGAATTTCAACAACAATTTTAGCCGAGAGATCAGACGAAGAATCACGCTTGCTAATCGCTGCTACTTTGGGCTCAGCAAGCAAATTAGAAGTAGAGCCCTCTCTCGAACTACGAAGATAAAAATCTATAAGACACTCATAATCCCGGTCTTGCTGTATGGCGCAGAAGCATGGACCCTGACATCAACGGATACAGCATCTTTAGGAGTGTTGGAGAGAAAGATTCTTCGTAGGATTTTTGGTCCCCTTAGAGTTGGCGTCGAGTTTAGCACCCGTATGAACCTCGAGCTGTATGAGCTGTCACCTCATCCGGATGAACCCCGAAGCTCCAGCACTGAAGGTTTACGACGGAAACCTGAACCTGGTGGACGGCGTACGAGAGGACGTCCGAGCTTAAGATGGCAAGATCGAATGGTGCGCTTTCCTACGTGCGGTCTTGACCGATAGACGGTTGTAGAGCCACCTAAGTAAGTATCATTTTGATATGTTTGAAAATATCAAAATGATATTTTTAATATAACTGTAAGATTAGCTCCTTTTTGATGAAACAAAATGTAATTTTGATGATTTTTTTTTTGACAATCTTTTTCTCTATAATAAGAAAAAGAAATTTATAAAACCTAAGAACGTAAAGGGTTATAAGTTTGTATGCGGCCTACTCCTCAAATTGGGCGGAAACGTCCTATGATATTTATGTAAAACTTCCATCCATTGCAATGAAAAAGTCAAAAGTGGTTTATGTGGACGCTACCTCAAAAAGAGTCGAGGCATGTCAAAAATAACTGTGAATAAGTCAAGAGTTGCCCGGATTCAGCTAGGTATCTTAAAAACAGACGAACGAGATTTGGTACATATGTAAAGCGTACCGGGAAAACATGATCCAATGGAAAATGGGCGCTGCCACGGGCTTGCTAGTAAATATATAATATTAAATAGTAGGTAATTAAAAAATATATATATTTGTAGGGTAGGTAGTAAGTTATTTCTTATTTACAGTTGTAATATCGTTTAAACGAAGTGATAAAAATTAGTTCGTTGCAAAGTAAGGTTCAATTTCTGATTTTTTTTTTACAATTAACTGTTCACCAATTCAATTCACACATGCAACGATCCTTTTCATTGCAGTTTCCAAAAATGTTTGGTCATTCTCGACGAGATTTAGAGTAGCTCTGCAGTACTCTGAATCTCCCATATTTAATATTTGAAATAAAACAAAATATATAAGACAAAGGAAATGAAATAATAAAATGTATTTATTATGAATTTCGCCTTTATGGCGTCGTAACGTAGTAAAGGAACTTTCGATGTGCATGTTGTCGTTGGAATAGTGAGGTCAACCTCGATTGCTTCGATTCTAAACATGACATAGAGATAGATATTCTGAAGAACGATGGTACATTTTTAGATGGTTGATTTAGTCTGTAGCTCAACATCTACTTCTTCGCACACTTTTCGAGCTTTCTCAAAAATAACCGCGAACTCTATAGTGACACGGTGAGATTGTACCAAGTCCATTAATTTATTTATGTGATCGTAAATATAGTAATTGGTAGAGCTAATATAATCGTTTTCGAGTTTAGTGAGCTCTGCAAAAGTTGCAAGCAAAGATGCATATTTAATTGCATAATTTGAATTTGTTATAAATTTAACTGACATGACGTGATTGCCTTATTTCATATACATAATAATATGTGTAATTATAAAAATCCACTTTTATAAATTACCATTAACCATGATGTGGTGGGTATATAAGTAGTATTCTCGTGTTCATTTGTTCCAACTATTTCTCTTTTTTTTACTTTGGCAAATGTTTAAAAAAGTATTCAATCAGCTGTGCTTTACATATCAGTGTAATCAGACAGCGGAGAGCGATTATAAAAATGGGTACAGGTTATTTAAAATATTCAAGATTGACTACAGCGTTTTAATTTATTTTAAGAAAATTTACTTGAATTTAAACAATTACAGTAATTGAATAATTTATTAATTATAAAGTATGGTAGAGAGATATACCTTCTCTACCATGGTGATTTTTATTAGTATGTTGATTTTGGTTACACCAGGGCGCAAAGTGAACAAGTCAAAGTGCAAGCGTATGTGTGTTTTTGTATAAATTTTTGTTTCTTTTGAACAGAGTTCGGTAAACAACAATTCATGTCCCTGTGAGAACCCGTATCTGCTCTACACTATCTTCCGAACCGATATCCAAAAATTGAGAGAATAGGGTACAGTATTAAAGACATCAAAAAGGCAGGCTAACAGACAGACTCACGTAGCTGGATGGATTAGTCTCATCGCGCCGATCATATATATTTATGTACTTTATAGGGACTCCATTGCTCTAAAAATAGACTTACAATTTAATAATAAGGAGGCATCGTAGACCCCATAAAGTATATATATTCTTGATCAGTTCGACGAGACGAGTCGTCTTAGCCATGTCCGTCTGTATGTTGTTGCGCATATTTTAGTAACCAATTTTAATGCTATCCAGTTGAATTTTTGCACATACATTCTTTTTATTGCAGTTTAATAGAGTGTCAAGATTGACCCGCCACGCCCACTAAACCCAGCGCCCACTTTTGACTTTTTGTATGATAGGGTAGCCCCATACAAACATACTGCCCACTTTTGTGTTTTTTTAAGAAAAACTTCTTTATTAAAGTCAATATTAGGTTGTGTTTTTTATGAAAAAATTCTGCATTTAAATAAATAGCTTGAAATTTGATTTGGTGGATTTTAGTAGACAATATGCATATGCAAATGGGCGTGTTCCGCCCACTTTTTGAGGTAGTATTAGAATGGTATTAGAGCTTCGGTTCAACCGAAGTTAAAGTTTTTTCTTGTTTTTTATTTCGATGAAAAGCAACTAACTTATCTAGGTGACAAAAATTTGACAGGATCTATTGTATTAGGAGGGAGGAGGGTTTGTCTAAAATAGCAAAAATTTGTGTTCGGAAATAAGGTGTTGTTTTTAACTTACTTGTTTATGTGGCAATACTCAAAAAAAATATCGTTTATCGAAAAGCCGATTGCATGTTTACATATGTACAAAGTTTTATGGCATTAATGATGAAAAATTATTTCGAGCATATGGTTGCCACGAGAGCGTGGGAGGTACTGCATTATGGAGGTCCAATTGTCTACTACTTTTTTATTCAGTGATGAAGTTGACGTCTGTCTCAGTGGCTTTGTCAATAAGCAAAACTGTTGCATTTAAAGCTACGAAAATTTAATGGTGATTTTTCATCAACCGACACGCCCCGAAAAGAGCATGTGTTGGTGGCATCATCGGCCCATACTTTTTCAAAAACAAAGGAAATGCAGCAGTCAACGCCAATGGCGCCCAATATCGAGCCATATTGAACGATTTTTTGTTTCCAAAAGTACGTGAACATGGTCTAGAGTGGCATCACATGCGATAATAATAATAATAATAATAATAATAGTTTGACGACAACATAATCCTCAGAAACGGAACCATTGCCTGGCGCGCAACATCGTGCATACTGCTACTACCGAACTACTTTCTTAAAATGTTTGGTCGCATATACAATCGTGCCTCAATTTTATTTGCAATAATGTCACTGATCCGATCGATTTTACATGTGGGTGGGTACCATGAAAATTCCGTACGTCACTAATTTGGTTAGAATTAACAAGAACACCTTATTTGCGTTCGAACAAGAAAAATAAATCTAAAAACACTATCATCCCTAAATCAACTACACACTACCCAAAATTTATTTGCATGGAAGAAAAAAAATATCTCAGGAATCTTAAATAAAATTTATTTTTAATCAATTAATAAAAAACTGGTAGAAAATTGGACCTATACCATGCAAATCGAAATAATTTTTCATCATAAATGCCATAAAGTTATGTATGTACATATGTATGTAAATGTACATTCGGTTTTTCGATAAACTTTTTGAGTGTACCACATTAAAAAATGTATCTGCTAATAAAACATCCTTTGTGACTACGACCCCTTTCGTCAAAAAACTGCTATGGTCAACCAAACGACTTAACGAGTACAGACTCGCAGTGAAGGTACATCACTAGTCTCATTACAAAATGTACACACCTCGCATGTACATACATATGTTTGGCATATTGAATTTTATCTTTTAACATTGTATAGAAAATTATCTTTGGAATGAGCTTTGAAAAATATACTTAAATCAAATAAAAGTTTCAAAAAAATTATAATGAACCTTAATAATGTGATTCAGTTCATATGTACATGTATTTAATATATGTACATATGTACGTCCTTATATACATACATACATTTTATAAACATTGTATGTAGCGTATTGTGAAGTAATGCTAAAAAACCTTCATTTTACTTCGAGAAGACTCGACGGATACACAGTCAGGCATCGATATTTTTATAACTTACACATGCAGACTTGCACAACGAACTCGTATATATGTATATACATACATATATATGTATCGAACACACACACATTCGCTTATAAATATTGTACATCTCTATATACATACACAAATTGGAATACTCTTAACGCATGAGGTAGAGAAAAGGAGTGAGAGAGCGAGAAAGCATTGTGGGTGCGGATCGGAGTTGTTGTTGTCTTCGTCGGTTCTCTCTGTCGCATAACAAGTATCTTTTAGAAGACGAAACGAGATAGCAAAATAGAGACAGTGAAAGAGAGAGACAGAGAATGATTGAGTTGTAATTTGCAGCAGTAGAGGCGTTTGTGACGATGAAGATCGCTCTGAATTGTTTTGCTTTTCATTGTTTTCCTTTTTTTGAACCCAGTTGCGAATTGACGAAAGTATTCCGAAATTTCTTCGTGTTTTGAATAATCCTCAGAAAATACGCAGATGGAGAAGCCTTTTCATTATTCATATACCAATTTCGCGTTTTAGAATTATAATGAAAAAGTTTTTCTTACAAAAAGGCAAAAGTAAACGCTTTTTCATGAAATGTAGAATATGAATTTACAGTTGATATTGCCTTTAATAAGGAAGTTTTCGACACATAAACCTAAAAGCGCATATATACAGTGTTTTGGGTGTTACAAAAATTGTGGCTAGGGAAAAAAATCGAAATGAATTTTGCTTTTGATTTCGGTTTTGGTACGCACCAAAAAGTGTGTTTCGGCACACTTCCGCTTCCAATTTATTTCGATATTATATATTGAGACAATCGTGTTTCAATTTTATTTGCAATAATGTCACTGATCCGATCAATTTTACATGTATGACGTAGCAAGCAACTTGAACCCGGATCTGGTCAACGGCTACTATGGTGGGAACCATGAAAATGCCGCGTACGTCACTAATTTGGTTAGAATTAACAAGAACACCTTATTTACGTTCGAACAAGAAAGATAAATCTAGAAACACTAAACACAAAAAGAGATTAATTACTTTTACTAGTCCCTCAGTTTTCATTTCCTCTGTATCCTATTCTATGCATGACACGTCCATTGTAGGGGTAGCCACCATATAAACCAACCGCCCACTTTTCGAATTGTCCAGCCGATTCCTAAGTCAATTCATAATATACTTGACGCCTGAAAACAAACTCTCAACGCTGACTTGCGTACTGGGACTGCGAGAGTAACTATTCACAATTCAAAAAGTTCTGGGAAATTTGTGGAATTTTCTAATCATATGTGGTATGAGCTGTTGTTAGTTTTCCTTTGAACTATATGCATAAGTGCACTATGCATAAATAAATATTGTTCTTAGAAAAAAATAAAAAAATTAAAATTAAAACCGAAAGTATAGCGCTACAAATGTTTTGGTTCCGGTCCTGTTCTCTCATTTTAATTTATTTCGGCAAAATGTTCGGACTTAAAAAAAAAATGTATATATCGATTCTGGTACGTACCGAAAAGTGTGTTTCTCAATTTGAATCGTTTTATTTCGGTTCCGCTTTTATACCCTGATTGTGACAAAATGAATATACACTATATGGAGAATAAATAATGTTAGAAATAAATGGTTTTTAGAAATATTGGTACAACTAGTAAACTGCCTAAAAGGCCCATTATTGTGTTCGAAATGTACAATATGAATGAAGTTTAATCGGACAGTTTAAATCGGACCGTTTTCTGCAGTTACGAAGAAAATAGTTTTGAGAAAAACTATGGGGTATCCGAACTGTATAAAGTACACAATTAATTATCTTCGAACTTTAACTCTTGAGAATAATGCTTAACCGGTTTGGCAATGTGGTGTAGTGCACAGCATCGATGACGAATGTCTCTTATTCACTGCTGGTCTGGACACGTTGTCTGTTGTGTTTCTGTGTGTGTGTCGCTTCTGAATAAATCGTTACGCTTGTACAAATACTTCGAGACGTTTTGGTCGTTCCTAAGTTTAAGAATGTGTTCGTGCTTGTGTGTGCATGAGTTCGGATCTGTCTACGCGTCTGTATTGTTGCTCCAGCTAGAGCCGGTGAAGCATTCATCGCAAGATTTCTCTCGAAAACAACGCAAGAAAAAGACGCACGCTCGATATTGACACTGTCACACTCAATTTAATTTCTTTATAATTTAACATAAATTAAACACTTCATTAAAACATATATAGTAGTGAAGCAATAATTTTAACTAAATGCAACACACAACACACATGTTTACATTGTCGCGAATCGCGTTGAAATTTTATTAATGAAACAGATCAGTGATTTAACTATTAGTTTACCGACGGTCTATAAAGTGAACCAATCAACTTGAATGTGCACATACCATTCGTTCACAAATCAAATACAGTGTTGATATATAAAATATACATATATATGTAGATGCATACATCCACAGATAATTCTCAGCAACACGCACAATAAAAGTGCTAAAAATAACGCAATTCTAATGAAGTTGCCTGTCGTCTTTGCCATCGTCAGTCGGCGTCAGACGTCAAAAAGAAAATAAATTAAAAAAAGAAAAAAAAAAGTTATCCGGGTCCTAGCTATCTGAACGCTTATTTACTTAATATAACGGATGTTGATGCGTAGGCGTATCGATCGAAGCTACGCATTTAAATCCGGTCACAAAAAGTGACACAAAACAAGAATGCCGTCGGGAAATAGACTCGCTCTGCTGTGCCCAAGATCGTTTTTTGGACGTCAGTGAAACACAGTTTCGAAAAGGAATATACATATAAAACTACATAGATCATTGCGGATAAGAATCGGATTATGGATGCATACACACTGCCCACTTATTTTCCGTTGGCGTAAGTATTTAAACAAAGGTTTTTCATCATACTTCTATGTAAAGATTGAATTTTATTTTCAATCAAAATCTAAATAAAGAATTTTTTGCTTGCTTAAAAATTGCAATTGTCAAGTTTTTAATACTACACACAGTGACACATCATTGCTCTATCGATAATTCAAATGAAATATTGTATCAATTTTATATATCACTGTGCAGGAAAGCACACCTCAGTGCTGCTGGAGTACGAGCACAGTTTCATTGGAGCGGCAAATCCTTGACACAAGAATTCGAAATATCGAACAAGTGAAGCCTCTTTTCCTACAATCTCATAGGTTTTTACCAAGTAATCGAATCTTAATATAATATGTTTGAAAAACAAACTCTTGTATTTCCATATGCCCAGTTTTCTCAAACACTGATGTGAGGGGGCGCCACTATCAAGATTTTGCCCCGGTTCGAAAAAATCGTAGATCGGGGCTGTACGAGCACTATATAATATGCGCAATAACGAAGATTTTACTGATAAGTTCGATAGGAGACGTTCTATATATTTGTATATATACCATTAAAAATGTATTGAAGTACGTTCACAAACTGTTAAACTATAATTCACTCACCCACAAGTGATACGAGTCTAACGAGCCCTTTCAAAAGTTACGATTTTTTGAAATTGTTGACGAAATAATGAAATACTTTTTATGTGTATGTGTTTGAATCAGGGAATAAAACCGGAACCGTTAACCGAAATTAACCGCATCAAATTGAGAAGCGGAACCGTAACATTTTGCCGAAATAAAATCAGAGAACCGTACCGGAACAAAAACATTTATACCGGTGTAGTTTCGGTTCTAACTTTTTTTTTCAAAGAAAAATAATTATTTATACATCAAAGGAAAACAAAAAACAGATGATACCATATACCGACAATATGCATAATGGCAGTTTTTCAAAAGCCATTTTAGTTGCTAGAGCCCTTGTCAAAATCCTTCGCACGATGTCCTTAAGCTACCTAATGCTAGATAAGAAGTAAAAGAAGATACCAATTGATTGTCCTACTCGTTGGTGCACGACCTATATGATGCTGGACTATCTTCTGGTTTCCGGTAGCAAATACTGATTTTTTTTATAGAATTAATTAGTGCTTTTTTATGTTCCATATTTTTAGACACCCAATATAATGTAAAACGGACTTCTGAACAGCTGCTTTGACAGATTTATGTTCCAGAGTTTTATCTGTTGCTGAAAAAAGTGCAACCACTTGAAGAAAGTAATTTATCTGGAACTAGAGACGAACTTTGTTTAATAAGTTACGCGAAGATACAAAAAGTAATGTATAATCAAAAACTAATCTATTAGCTTCAATTAATGTTTTTAGCAGGCTAAAAGCCTGTTCAAAGCCCAATACTGAGATCGATGAAAATTTTTGAAGATGAAATTGTTAATTATTTCTGGTATGTCAAACAAACGAAAAACAATGTTCCCAAATCAACAAAAGGTTACACTCTTTGACACCTGTTTTTTGAGTATATAAAGTGTTTTCGGTAGCAAACGTTTTCGTTATCCGAGTATTCGATAAAAAACAGTTCGTGCTGAAATTTTTTGATTGTTGTTTGACAACGTTTTTTTATATGAAGTTTCTTTGGTATCAAAAATTTTCATCGATCTCAGTATGGAGCTTAAACAATAAAGAAAATGTACTGAAATGGTAGTAAGAAAATTTCAGAACTATACGAATTGTCAAAAGTTACTCTCGCAGTTCCCGTTTTTATGGATCAGTTTTTAAGATATCTAGCTGTAATCCGGCAACAGACTTATTTTAATTGCATTCAACTTGAGTATTGACATGCTACGCCCACTTTTTAAGGTAGCCCCATACAAACGACCGGCCCACTTTTGCCTGTTTCTATAAAAAGCTATTTTATTTATATCAATATCAGCTTAAATTTTGATATGGATGCTTTTTATGAACATACGCTTTGCTTTACATAAATTTACTAATGGACGTATTCTGCCTACTTTTTGCGGTAGTCTCTATACAAGCCCGACACCCATGTGTATGTTTTTCAAGACGATTTGATATTTCGTGTGAATGGTATTAAAGCTTCGGTTCAACTGAAGTTAAGGTTTTATTTTTGTTGTTTTTTTTCAAACTTTGCATATTTGGTTATTAATACACGCAAAGATTAAGGAGCTATAAAGACTAACACGAATGCGAAGGGGTGGTTTTACATAAGTAATATAATTTCATAGGCGGCTGTAGATGGGGTAGTTGGGATGGATGGTTATCGAAAATTTTGTTGCAGATGAAATGATTAAGAGCAATTAAATTATAATTTAAAGGAATTTTGGATCAAGCGGGTGTTAAACCCAGGTCGCTTGTAATGTTAGGCAGCACGGTAGACTGTTGATCTATCGAGGCTTATTATAGTTGCTGATACAAGTGTACAATTTATACAATATCAGCCATTATTAATTGGAATTAACCGAAACCGAAATACATTTTATGTAGAGGACCAATTTCAAAATATTACCTTTAAAAATACATAATTGCTTTAATTCAAACAAAATAAATGCAACGTTTTGTTTTTTTTTATGGGAGCTATAATTATTATATAATTAAAATTCGCAGTCATTTTAATACTTGCTATGCTTATGGTTATAGAAAGTCTCCATACCAAATATGAAACCAATATTTTAAACATTGATGGAATAGAGCACGTGCTGATAACGGGTGTATATATGTACTTTGTGGGGTCTTTCTTTAATGCGTGCGACTAAACTATAATACTATAAAAATATTACGATAAGATGAAATATTATAAAATGGTTAGGATTAGTGAAAACGAATATTTAATACTCTTTACATTAAAATTTCAAATCGCAGTTATAAAACACTAAAAACTAATGTCGTCGAAGGGATATATTTCGTAACTTCGAATAGCCATTACTTTTCGAAAAAATTGTAATTGACCCTTAGCTTTCCAACAACTAAACCATGTTGACCTGTGTTATTTATTCTTCTCTTTTCCTACATGTAGACTAACAAAAATTAGTGATTAGATTTAAGAATTCGAATCACTAATTACTAGTCTTCCGGATGGAAGGGAAGTAGCTACGGCGTGAGAGACCTTCCGGGTGGATTTGGGTGATAATTTTGTTTATAATTTTGTTATTTGAGATAATCAATTTCAGTTTTTACTGTATGCATTTTGAGATGGTGAATACACTAATTTCGAATATATAATGGTGCACCGGTGATTATTCTTATAATTTACGATTGAGTTCTTTAAATGATTACCACATTGATTGCACTACCCCATAGTTGAGAGACATTAGTTTAAATAGGCTTTATTTCAGAGTTGTAAAGAAGACTGAGAGGAAATGGGGAATTAATGAGACACAGTGAAGAGAGATCGCTTTCAGTTTGATTTGCGTTTTATTAACTCTGATATGCTTATGATAAGTTATTCGTCTTCCACCAAGATGCATCGCAAAATTTGTACATCACTTGATATCATAGCGTCAGCCAAGTGCCTCAGTTGAGTGTAGTGATTCACGGATATCCTTCAGTGGGCAAACCACTCCTGGAGAATTGTGAGGTGGCCTGCTAGTCGACTCTGCTGTCCATCCGTCTGTCTGTCTGTCTGTCACTAGTCTGTATCTCATGAACCGTGATAGTTAGACAGTTGACATTTTTACATATGATGTATTTCTGTTGCCTCTATAGCAACAAATACTAAAAAACAGAATAAAATAAATATTTAAGGGGGCTCCCATACATCAAACGTGATTTTTTTTATAGATAATGGTACGGAACCCTTCGTGCGCGAGTCCGACTCGCACTTGGCCGATTTTTTCTTTGTTATTTTTAATATGTAATTGTCGATTATAGCGATACATCGCAGTTATGGAGGCGATGTATCGATATAACTCCACGATATATTTTTTATTATAAGCATCGATATATTTTTGGGGGTGATACAACTTCATTATAAATTTTTTCGATACATATATCGATATAATTTATATATATATATTTATATAATTTGTTTATATATATACCACAAACAATTTAAAAATTATGAAAAATTGTTTATGTCCTTGTTTTGCTTGTACATATATTTTAATCAATTTTCGTTGAGATTGCTGTCACTTCCAATTCAAATTTGTAGAGTTGTGACACTATTTTTGCTGCAATATGAGAAATGTTTGTGTATATTACCGTCTGAATACTTTATAATATAGTTTGTAAAGTTATCATATCAAGGAAGAGAAGCCAGATAATTCAATGCCTGCCTTGATTTCGGCCGGATAGTTAGAATGGGTTTCAGCCCAGCGCTTGTTTTGCTATATTTCCATCTCCATTCCGCAAAGTATGACTGATGCACATACATTTGCACCTCATGATGGCACTGTCGATTTAATCAGAGTTTATACATTGCAATAATTCGGCATTTGTGATAGTGTTTGGGCAAAACAATGTATACAACTAACCTGAACCGTGCACACTCACAAAATGACGAACAGACAAAGGGTCAATACCTAGCGTACCCGTTTTGCGCTGATACGCCACTTATGTTTTTCTCTTAAGAGGCGCGGAAACTCCAATTTTTCTATTTCAAATGGTTAGTAACATAAATAAGTATGACAAATTTAGCCTTTCTTTTATATGGAGTTGTGGCACCATCCATTCTCCCGGTCCCCTTTACATTTGTACCAAATAGCAACCAAACGCTTCAAATAGTTGCTGAGATATGTTTTGCTTTTATATGAGTTCGAGGCACCACCAATTTTTTCAAATATCCAGTCGATAGTAACAGTCCATAAACGATCGGGAAAGTCGTTTAAAAGTTTCTTGATCACAAACATGCACACCAATGATTATATACGAGTATCTTGGCGTTTTAGAAATAATTTCTCTTCTCAATATTCGTGTTCTCATGATTTCTGAGTTTTTGATAATGTCGTTATTATTGAAATAGTTAAGAGTATTTCTGGTCATCACTCAAACAATAATTTTGGTAGGACGAAAGCAATCTAAATATATCATTCTGTGTTTAATGTGTCCAACTCAACAAATTAGACAGTTTTACCTACAAATAAAATGGTTTCCAATATTAAAACTTTAAAACGGGTGGTGGGGCGTCCCAGTTCCATACATCTTGAATTTCAAGTTAAGATTGATGTAATAAAAAAGTTTTAGTAAAAAAACATAAACATGTGTTTTGGGTTTCTATGGGGACTACTAAAAGAGGGCGTCGCATTTCGACATGGACATCCTGAACGAATGCCGGTCCAGAGAGTGTCCACACCGATCTTGGATGAAAACTGAAGGGCAAATTCCCCTATTCGGACACCAGGCAAAGGGATAATACTAGATTGATACGTCTTGTCGAGATGATGAAGAATATAAATATATTATGGAATCTCTGATGTTGTCATTTTAGATGTAGTCTACAACATCCAAAATGACAACATCCAAAATGATGACATCGCGGAAGAAGTGAAACTTTGCATTCTGGTTAATCTGTATAACTAAGAATGATATGAATAACTAAGGTGGTGGAAAAAAAAAGAGAGAGAGAGAGAGAGCATTTGTTTTCGCGTCTTGATGATCATGTTTCAGTTTATTGTACCCTGCACTCTAAGGGACAATAGTATAATAAGTGTGTGCGAATGTATGTATATATATATATATATATATATATATATATATATATATATATATATATATATATATATATATATATATATATATATATATATATATATATATATATATATATATATATATATATATATATATATATATATATATATATGTAATATATATTGTATATATATATATGTATATATATTGTGGCTGCAACAGCAGCCACAAGTACAACAAGAACTTATATGACGATAGAGTACAGCAACAACAATAACAAGATCTATATGGTGATAAAGTAGTGTGGACGCACGAACCATAGTACAAAGAGGAGATAAAGGATAGGGAAACTATATAGAAACGCGTCTCTTTCTCTCGCAGCATACGTTTATAGTTGTCACTTTTTCGTTACACTTTTCGTTTCAAAAAATCCAATTCACAGTTCCAAAAGAAGTTTAACTTCAAAAAAAATTTTAAGTGTGCTATATTCTTAAACTTTTTCTTTAAACAAGTAGTTGAATTATTGGGGTGTGCTATTCAAATGACTCTGTTTTATACCAAAGTAATTCTGAACTAGATATGAGAAATGAACACCACAGTTGGTATGTATAAACAAACTTGCACCGCACTGATACTGAATTATCTCATTCACAATACTTGTGAATGTTATAATGGTTGGATATACTCGTAAAACAATAACTTGAAGCAAAATAAGTAAACCAAATCGTATTGTTTTTCCACGTACAGATATTTAAGTAAGATGAATTTTAGTGCTCTCAACGGTCGATGGATATTAACTAGTGCTCCATCTTTTGGAAATGTGTTTCTGTATTTTCACGTGCCGTCCAAACGTGCTCAAGCATACTTTTTAAAATCGTTTTAGTATCTTTTGTCTTCGATTTCTTTCTTAATAATAATATGCCTTGCCCGATCATTCATTGTCAGTCCCCTTATTTTAGCCAGTACTGCCGCTTTTCTAGCTTCGGCTTATTTGTGTTTTCTACCTGCCGGCATTATGTGATCAAATTATGCATCAATCCAAATCAGGCGTTAAGATACTGAGCATTGAATATTTTCAGACATGGTTTTTCTGCAAAAGTGGAACGATCACAAGCAAATCCAAAATATAATTTAAATTTTTATACTCAGATTATTGCTACAATAAGATACGTATAAATGTACACATGTATGGAAGTAAGTACTTATGTTGGTTAGCACCATCCTTGACAAGTGAATTTTCACATACATATTATGTTTGTATGTGTATTATATAAATTATTATTGTTTATGATGTTATATTTTTGTTTTGTACGTTCCAAACCATTTTTTTTTTTTTGACAGTTACAATGTCTCTTCAAGTTATGTTTCGATATAACATCTCCGACGACTCCTGGGTATTAAAAATTGCATAAAAAAGTAGCACCTAATTTTTTTTTACATATGCAAGTGTGTACATATACATATACAATAAAATACATGAGTGTGCTGCTCTAAAGCAAAAGAATTCATACATATGTATTTATACATACCCAGCCGACACAGAAACGAACGGTCGCTAAAACAACATACATATTTTCGAAAAATGTTTGAATTAATATAATTTGCAAAAACTTCTTAAATTGTTTTCTTTTTGTAAAATCGAAAATTAACCCAAAGCCAAAATGGAGCTATATTTTTTTTTTATTATTATTAATTTACAATCTATCAATAAGACAATAAGTAAATTAGTTGAAAGTTCATAATATAACAGAAATAGCTGTACTCCAGTGAGAACAGCTATTATATTCAAAATTCTATAATTAAGAGTTTATTTACAATATATACAAAATTTAATCTCTAAAAGGTAAATCTAACACATGATTTCTTTTAAGTCTTCGAGCTGTATCGCTATTATCTAGTAGGCCTATTGCCAAAACATTTAAATGATCATGTAGTCTCTCAACATACCTTGTGCTTATTCTACGTATTTCATCTTTAATGTATGGAATATTTAAATCTTTGTGAATTTGGTCATTAGCCACAAACCAGGGGGCGTCAACCATAAGTCTAAGCGTTTTGGACTGATATCGTTGAAGAATTTCAATATTTGATTGGCTTGCAGTTCCCCATAATTGGGTAGCATATGTCCACACAGGAT
>JAWNNQ010000871.1:0-44269 GCA_035044765.1 Leucophenga montana | reverse complement strand
CTCCTTCTACTACCAGGTTACGGCATCCAGTTTTTTGTTCTCGAGTACGGATTTATGTTCTTCTACAAGCTCTACGACAGCTATCTCCTCTTGTAATGTAAAATTTTTCGCCTGTATTATTAACCCATCTGGCTACTCTTTTCAAGTTATCGACTCCTCCTGCCAACTCGCCGATAGAGGTGGATTCTTATCGTTGTGGCGTTGCCACTTTTTCAGACATACAGAAAAGTTAATTAGCCACCAGTTTTATACACAAGCTGAAATATCGGACCTTATGTTTGGAAGTCGATCTCGCTCCTATGACCCCCGCGATCATGTTTGCAGCAATGGTTTGTTTGGAGTTTGGTGTTTCACCTGTTTGACCAGCTTGTTGGAACTGCAAAACACTGATATCAAGTCCATCCAATGCCGGCCAAAACTAGCGATCCAATGAACTCTATTGACCTTAAAATTTCGCTCATTTTCATCAACGAAAAATCTGTTCCAATCACAGCTCCGTCATGAAATCCACACCACACAGTCACTTTTTATGGATGCAATTGAGCTTTTAAAGCACATGTGGGTCTGTTGATGTACAATAATGCATATTAACGTGTCAACGCTGAAAATGAATTCTCTTCACGCTTTTGCAGAGCGCAATCGAAGGAGTTTCAGCGCCTCAAATAATAAAGAGGCTTCAGTTCTTGAGTTAGTTTGATATTGTAGGGATTTAGACGAAGACCTTTACGCAAGATTCAACACTTACAGTGATAACAAAAATCAAGAGTAATATCAAGAGTATAGTGAGTACGGAATTTCTTAAACCAAGTACAAATTCTTGGTTCAAGAACGGAGTTGAAATTCTTATATGAGTCCTGTTCAAGCTGAGCTTGATTTTAAGAAAAACTAGAATTGATCTGAGTACAAAAGAGCTGAAGAAACAAAATGTTTTCTTTTATTTTTCTATTTTTAGAAAATTATAATCTAACTTTTTTGTATTTTACTTACACGGTTTATGTTCTTTGGTGGATGATAGTGCTATCAAACCAAGTGCGAAGAAGTGCCATCGTTCTAACTACCTCAGCTAACAGGCACCCGACATATGGAGTTACCGAATCACAACCCATTGAATTTCCCATGTACTGTCTATGCGAAAAAATTGGAGCAACTGAGAGAGTAAACTTGATTTCACACTCAGTTTCTTAATTTAAGAATTTTCTACTATGGATCCTGAAAAAAAATTAACCCTGCGTTAATATTAGCATACAAAATTATTTCGCATCTATTGAAAACCCCGTTATATATACTACTACAGTGGTAGACAATTGTACAAATAGATATACATATGTTTAGAGAGACAGACGGACAAACATATTGAATAGTTATCACTGCCACTGTCATACACGTGTTCAGCACACCTTTGTGTTGTCTGTCCGCTCGCTACGTATCCTTGTTATATATAATACGAATTTTCTACAAAATATCTACTCATGTCATTCGGTTTGTCTCTGTGCATTCAATTTGCAATTTCATTTTCACAAATTGAAAATGATTTTGCACAAACAAAAAATCTATAACGAAAGCATATTTTATGTACTCGAAGCGCATACGCAGCCAACGAGAAAGAGATAGAAAGATGCTTGAAATCGCACAATCAGCAACAAAAACTGACAGCATTTGATTGTGTATGTGCAGCTGTCGGTATGTCGGTATGTCTGTATGTCTGTCTGTCTGTGTATCTGTGTATTTGTATGAAATCACAATTCAAATTCAATAGCTATCGATAAGTGTGTGTGCTGCGGTATTGCATATGCTTAGGCCGTAGCTTTGTATATATTGCTAAATCCTTTAGCGTCCTTGCTGAAAACCATGTTTGTAGACACTTGACTTACAATTGCTTCATAAGCTAAAATATATTTGCACGTTTTTAATGAGCAAAAATATGAACTCGTTAAACTTTAAAACAATTTAAGTTGCGTAACCGCCTATATGTATGCTATAAAATAAATATTGTGCAGCTGAAACTAATTTTCAGTAACTTTTGG
Source organism: Leucophenga montana (assembly GCA_035044765.1). Taxonomy (NCBI): domain Eukaryota; kingdom Metazoa; phylum Arthropoda; class Insecta; order Diptera; family Drosophilidae; genus Leucophenga; species Leucophenga montana. Next base: position 42,245 of record JAWNNQ010000871.1, on the reverse strand, counting down.
GTGTTTGAACTAATTCGTTTGTGTTTTTATTATTAAATTGGGAATTCATGTTGCAAAAATGGTTACAAATAACGGGTGCGCCAGCTAGAGTTTCATTATTTAAACATTGCGTAACTCTGAAATTAAAATTCTTGCTTGTATCTAGATAAAAAAGGCGGGTTTAGAATAATGTTACTCCTATTACTTTTATTTACTCGAAATATACATTAAATTCTCTTAATTATGCACTTATAATTAATATGCTATCCACTTTTTTTTTACCATTTCAGTCAAAATGCCAACGCTAAACAGCTAAAATTCCATTATTGTTAGTGTTTACTGTAAAGCCGAATACATGTTCTGCACCGCAGTTGAGTAGCAAAAATATTCCCCAACATGTGCTCAAACACACAATTTTGTTTTCTCAATCTACGCACCTATCTAATATATCTATGCTGCTATCTACTTATAATGGTAGCTGCTGGCAGTCGCGTTGTCAATGGTCTCAAATGCTATTGTAATCCAAAGGAATGCGATGTTATACATGCATTGGACTGTCCCGGTAAAGGACTGATGCTGTGGGATCCTTGCAAGTAAGTCGAAGTTATTTCATTCTCATTCAAGTTACTATTAAATAATTTACTAACTAATTTAGATGCTGTCGCATTTGTGCAAAAACATTGGGCGAAACATGCGGCGGTCCTGGTGGATTTTCGGGACAATGTGAACCACCTTTGCAATGTGTTACAAAGTTGCCCATTAGTAGTGGATTGGGTGTGTGCATGGGTAAGTTTTGCCACATTGAAATATGTATTTAATGGTGCTGGTGCTACAGCAAGGTCAGATGCTTAAAAATATATGCTTAACATTTATTTTATTATACATATAAGTGCTATTAGAAAATCTATAACGAAAACATATTTTATGTACTCGAAGCGCATACGCAGCCAACGAGAAAGAGATAGAAAGATGCTTGAAATCACACAATCAGCAATAAACAAACTATAGTTTAAAACACACACGCATCGGAGAAATCACAGCTCCGAATTCACATGCTTCATAGTGTAAGCACAGCTTAAAGTTTTACAACTAGATACATTATGGGCAAGCATGTGTCAGTTTATACTGCAGATCACGTCTACAACTAACGTCAGCGCAGTTATCAGTGTGTTTTCATTGGTATCAACATTCTCAAGATTCACATTCTCAACATTTCCCTTGTCCACGCGTTACGAAGTGTGTGGTCCGAAGCAGTGATCCGAAGCAGTGAGAGTAGTCGCACGAGTGCATTCAAAGAAATATGCATGAAAGTATTGCATAGATCATCTTCAAGTGTGCAACGTATGCCTTCGAATGCATTCGTGCAAGGTGCACTTTTAAATTACACAAAGGATCTTCTTATATCTACCACAGATGCAGGAATTGATTACTAGTGTATTGAAAGAGATACATATATATTTTAGCCTTGCATGAATGCTTTCAATTTATGCAACGAATATATTTGTGCAAGGCTCTAAGAGGTATGCCAAATTTTGAGATAGAAAAATTTAGACAGCGCAAAACTCATTGGTATAGAACTGGATAGAACTAGTTAGAGTGCTGCATGAATTATTTGATTTGAGCTGCTTTATGTATCTGCATTCATTCACATTCAATTCATGAATGCAAAACATGCTTAAAGTGTCAACATACATTTTGTTCAATCAAGAATAAATTACGCTGCACTAGCATTCACTTTGAAAGAATGAACAAAATGTTAATTCGTTTCTCTATGCATGCTCGGGTAATCGAAAAATTCATTCATTCATTCATTTGAATGTTATGAATGTTCGAAATAACTCAGTATTCGTTCGCTTGCGATATCAGTACGTACATACGCAATTCATATTTCCATATATGTATATTTAAAAGTATAAATACTCTTCAAATATATATGCTGCTATTATATACTTTTTAATTATTACATTCTAAAAAGTAATTTGGGCATAATACAATTTTAACACACTTCGAAGTAGTCAGAGACAGAGAGAGCCAGGTCAGCGCACTTAAATGAAGCACATTCAGCATATTCCAATGTATCGCATTCAATCAATTATTCATTCATTTATACACTTATACATTCATTCAGCTATAGTACATTCATTCATTTATTCATTCATTTATTCATTCATTTATTCATTCGTTTATTCGTTCATTTATTCAATCGGGCTTAGAGAAAGTAATCGCATTAAATCATTATAAAGTATCGCATTAAATCATTTATTCATTCATTTATTCATTTATACACTTATACATTCTTTCATTTATACATTCTTTCATTTATACATTCATTCATTTATTCATTCATTCATTTATTCATTTATTCATTTATTCATTTATTCATTTATTCATTCATTTATTCATTCATTTATTCTTTCGTTCATTCATTCATTTATTCATTTATTCAATCGGGCTTAGAGAAAGTAATACAGACCATTCAACAAAGATCTTCCAGTTAACACAGATTACTGCCTCCCAAAAATAGACTTCAATAAGAAGTACGATATCAAACATTCGAATACCGCCTAGAATGGCGGAATCAACAAAGAATGAAAGAAAATTTTGTAAAGATATTTACGGATTGCTAGAAACTATACAGTCAAGTCGTTGGTGGTATCGATTCCCCTGAACTGGGGTTCAATTCCTCTTCAGGCTAATATAGCACAGTAGCTTATATCAAGCGGATGATGATGCCAATCGTTAACGATTAAGAGAAAATAAGTTTACCAGTACTCAAATAGTCAAGAAGCTTTCAAAGCACTTGACTCTTGTGTAATCAAGTCAAAAACCATTACTGAATGCCGCAGAACTCTTAAGGAGATAAATTACTATTTCTGGAATCATTGAAATTCTTTCTTCATGGCTGATGGAAACCCTCAATTGGTAAACATCCGATGCCACTGAAAAATATGTCAATGTTCGATGTGTGTGTGCCTTTCTTTCTTTTCTTTTTTTTTTGTAAATATCTACTGTTGATAATATGAACAGCTAACTCTGTCACTGAATACAGTGAATGGCAGTGACGCGCATATGTTTATAATAGTTTGATTCTCAATAAATCGTTCAACATAAATAAAGAAATAAAATAATTAATTTTGGAAAGTTTATATGCCAAACAGCAGCATACTTCATTTTCTCGTGTGTCGCTGCGTGATTGTTTATCGCATTGTGACTGCCAGTCAATTTTGTGGACAAAACAATGACATGAACATTGTTTTTCAGAGAAAAAATGCACGTGTGCTGAGTTTGCTTTGCGGGTGCAACAGTTTTTCCTGTACAAAAATCTTTTATTAACTTTACTGACTACAAAAAATAATATATTCGGTTTATTTAAGTATGTTTTTGTTAATCATGCTTTCGGTTTTATAGAACCGTTCAATATAATATCACCAAATAATTTCTTCAGCTTAAACACTTTTATTATTAATTGTATAATTCTGATTTATAGAACTATTAGTTTTACCTTTGATGTTATACATTTGATAGTGATAATGAGCAGAAATGACTGCGCAGTTAAATTCATTGCTGTAGAACAAATATCTTATAGAACTTTGGAAATACTTGATAGTTGAATATGTTACGTTTCACTGAATATGATTTTAAGCACTTAACTTTGATATACTGTGTTATTTGCTAGTAATTATTTTGTAATTAATGACTTTCAGTGTCAATTAATAGAACGTGGCAGTGACACTTAAAACTTTTTAATGAATAGTTCATGTAATTAGTATACATCGGTGGTAAAATTTATCATAAAAAAAGACATTTATCAGCATTGCAGTTTTTGCTGATGAGTCCATTGAAGGCATATCGTATATACATAGAGTCGGATCAACACACTTCGAAATATAGGATTTTTAAGATGCAGAAGTTAGCTACACTCAGTAGAGAGCCCAGCTAAGGTCAGGAAGGGTGACTACTGCTATGTAGTCAAGCAGTCGGCTAAACTAGAGGCAACTCCAAGCAACATATCAGTCGACGTCGATAGTCAGGCTACAATTAAAGCTCTGTCTACGTACACCACAATAGCAAACTCATTCGGAGCACGATGGTAGCACTAAAACAAGTAAAACAGTATTCAGTTGCACTCATCTGTGTACCTGGCTTTAAAAAAAAAAAAAAAAAAAAAAAAATGGCGCCCAACGTGGGGCATTATGTTTTTTTGGGTTTTCTAATTATTTTGTGTAAATGAGATGAATGAGGGCGCCTAGCTTTTGGGTGAACTCGAGCATCCTACAGCAAGCATCTTGATTAACGTAACCTTACCTTGTGTGTTGTTATCATTTTAAAACATTTGCAAAAAAAGTCAGTTTCAACAGAAATAAAGCTATAATAAAGTTTATATTTCACATGGCTACTGTGGTCAAACATTGGAAAGGTCTTTCAAATGTCCTTCAAACGAACAGAAGATTTCATATAATCTACATAATTAATATAATAATATGTTTATATAGTAAAATATAATTTCATGCGAATCATAACACAAATCTCTTGATGCGCATTCCGTTCCACTTCAGTTAGTTCAAAATAAACGAACAAAAATTTAACAAGAATCAAGATCTGTGAAACCGCTAAAAAATAAAAGATAATTGCACTAATGCGTTTATAATTATTGCGTAAATTGATAGCAATTCACTATCGAGTAAAGCTATAATTAAAACATGAATCCAAGTTGAAATAAACTCATAACTAACAAGTTGGCCGTATACTCCAAACGTGTTGTAAAGTTTTTAAGCGCAAAATGCGTCGACAATATTTTATATTATTTCTTGTGATAATGCTAACAGTTGGCTATGCAAAGGTATTATGCACTTTCTATTTGCATTTATTAAAAATTAATGTTTCTGTACTTCAGCGCAATTTTATGGTCGATATGAACTTTTTGAATTGCAAAGCGTATCAACCAAGGTTGGTGCAACACTTTCATTGTTTGCTCTTCAAACGTGGCAACTTTCCTGTAATGCGTTATGAAATTAATCTGGCTGAGAACGTTGGCAACTTCGATATGCAACTGCAGTTTGATATGTTTCGCAAGAATAACAAGAAAATCAACATACTCGATACGAAAATTAATGGTTGTAAATTTTTTACAGCCGAATTAATTCCCGTACTTGATATGGCAAGAAAGCGTCTGCTGAACATTAGTAATTTGCCAAAGAAGTGTCCGCTCTATGCGGTATGTTAAGTATAGTATTAGCTATTTTCCTATTTATGTGTATACGAGTATATGTTATATTTTTTTGCAGAATTATACATACGTTGTCGATAATTATACCGTGGTACCAGATGATTTTCCACAAGTGTTACCACAAATGGTTTGGCAAATGACAGTTCGCTTGTTGATGCTTAACAAAATTGTTGGTGATATTGTAATGAAGGGAGCAGTTATACCGAAATATTGATATCTGCAAATGCTGATATCTGCAGTATAATCAAGAATTGAGTTGTGAACTTACAAAAAAAAAAAAAAAACATGAATAAGCTGAAGAAGTATAAAGAATTCTAAATAAAGCATTGAATTGAATGATTTAAGTAGGTATAAATGATTATTGAATTCATTAATAAAGCAATAATAAAGTAATATTATAAATAAAATATTTCAGTTAGATACAAAAATTAAAAGACCAAAAAAAAAACTATGTATATAAAAATTTTAAAAGAAAATAATTTTTAATAACAGCAAAGTAATTTATGGTTGCTTGCATTTCTATGTGGGCTAATTAATCGGTATTAATTCTAAGTCATTCACAAAAACTCGTTCGAAAACCTACCAAAGAAACTTACCCCACGTTGGACGCCAATTATCATGTTGGTGTTATTAATGTTACTACTGAATGCATATCTGGCACGGTGGCACAGGCTTGTTCTTGCAGAAAAGTAGTGTATCAATACACATTGCAATAACATGTGCCTTTAGGGCAGAAACATACAGCTACGATTTCTTCTAAAAAGAAACATATGAGTTTTTTGAAGCTTGATGAGTATATTACTGTTATTACTTGTTAATTATTTGTAAGTTCTCATCAGTTAATATTGTGAAGTCTGAATCAAAAATTACTTCTCTATTAACTTTACTTCATTTACACAAACTCATTTGAAAAGCGTTCACTCAACGGGCCCCACGTTGGGCGCCAATTGTCATGTTTGTGTTATTAATGATTACTACTGAATACAGATCTGGTACGGTGGCACAGTCGGTTCTTACAACAAAGTAGTCAATCAGTATACATTGCAATAATATGTTACTTTAGGGCAGAAACATTAATCTACGATTTTTGCTAAAGAAAATATATGCGTTTTTTTTTTTTTTTGAGTTTTTCTAAAACAGCGAGTCTTTTATTTATAATGTTGATTGAAACTTTAATGAAATAAGTCAATGTACAAAATATACTTATTTATAGACTACAGTTATAACCTCAAATTAAGAATGAACTTTTAAATACGATATGTAGCTATTTTAAACTTTCAAATTTAATTTATATACACCGCACTAGACAAAAAGCTTTTAATAATAATGTTATACATAGTTAACCACCATATACTTTTCTTCATTTATATTTACAAGTATTTGCACTACTCATTTCACTCAACAACATTTCGTACAATAAAATCCCATTTAATAGAAACTAAAGCTGCTCGTTTAGCTAAACATATTATTAATTATGAAAAATTTGTCTGCGACTAAAAAACTTTTCATGTATCTTCAAATTTACAAATGCGATTTCGACGTTGAAACATTTTAAAACATAAAAATTTCATTTTCATAAACAAATTTTTAATAGAGCAAGTTACTTACTTCACTCACTCACTGCTTACACCTTTAGCTTTTATATTAAGAATATTCGTAGTGCTGGTTTAATATAAAGCGCAAAGTTCAGCTGCATAAAATACTTGAAAAAAATAAAATACACTGCGCAAGATAGTAATACGAGTATAAAAAAATATGAATACCATGAATAAGTAAGCAATATGCAACGCTATAAAAGCATTTTTAGCTACTATGTACAAAACTAAAAATAACTACTTTTCATTTTCGCAATACGTTTTTTCAGCAACTTTACATATAATTTTAAAAGGGTATTATTAGTTTGTCGCAAAATTTGTAACGCATTGCAGTATTGGGTAGCCCTTGAAGAGTGCATATGCGAGTACACTTGATTAAAAAAATCAATCGATCTATGTAGGTATATCTGTCTGTCTGTCCATCCATTCATTTGTGTGTGTTTGCCAATTTAGTTTTTCACATATCGCTCTAATATTCGGTATAGAGACCTCAAATGTTTCAATATGCCATGCCCACTTTGAGGAAAAATCCATTTAAACCTACTTTCCACTTTTGTATGACAAACTTATCTATTTTGTCTTCTTATGGGGGAACGTTTCACAAATATAAGTCTAAATAGGGGTATTCCGTTCACTTTATTTGACAGTATTCTTACAAATCTACGTGGCCAGCCTTTTGTTAGAAGAAAAGGTTCCAATCGGAAACAAAAATCCACATAACACAGTGGTTAGAGCAGGATATATGGGCTTCACTTTGACGACGTACAGTGGTTATAAAAATATGCTTAAATATCGGGTTTGAGCAAGAAATCTAAAAATGTTAGAAAAAAATCGCAACAACATTCAGACTGAAAGACAGGTGGACATAGTTCGATAGAAACGTTTTAAATACCAGATCAAGAATATATGTAGCTATACTTTAATGGGTCTACGTTGTCTCCTTACAAACTTTCATATAGTACCACTTCACACTATGAGTAGATCGCTTCGCGTTGTCGAGCTAATCAAGAATATTTATGCTTTTTATGGTCGTTATTTATTTACACACGTGAGCTAATTTAGTTGACAGAAATGCTCTGGGCGTAAGAGCGAGATAGGAATATACTATTATGTGCTCAAAAGTCGCATGGATTTCGGAAGAATTTATATCAAAATATTTAAATGAAAGAATAGTAGTTGATGGTTGCATGTTTTAAGTTGTGTTCAAGTTTATCGGTGTTTATAACATCTCTTTTATCTAAACTCATTCGAAATCTCTCCAAATAACGGGCCCCACGTTAGGCGCCAAATATTATTTTGTGCATATTAGCGCTCCTACTGATTGCAGAGCTGGCTTGTTGGAGACACGTCAAGCTTGCCGACAATATTATATAGAAATTTGCACCAAAGTAGTGGAACACTCTACACTGCATTAGAATGTACCTTTAGTGTAACTATAATGTAACTATAATTTTCGCTAAAAATTATAGCTTTTTGACGGTTGATCAAAATTTTCCACTTTGAGAAATAGCCTCCATTTGATATAGTGATCACGCTGGCCGACCTTGAATTTGTAAGCTGAGTGTCGCATTAGACTATCAAAATTGTTCAATTCTAATAGAGTTCATATCGATCTATATAAGTATGTATAGAAATAAAAGTTTTAAAATTAACACCTTCATTTTTTTTTAATTTTTGCTACCACTGTGTCCCAAAATACTACAATTTTGTTTGCTGAAGAACTGAAAAGATGATTTATCTATCTTCACTGTATCAAATGGTTGATCTAAATTGAAGCGATTCATAATCTTCAAGCGGACTGTTAAAACTAAACCGCTGTCCACAATTCATAGCACTCAAGTCGACAGTGTCATTAGTAGCACGTAGTACAGCATATATGAGTAGATATACTAATAGTTAGATTATCAATTCCTTTAAAACGAAAAATCTCAAATTTGGTCGCCAACTCCTTTCTGCTGGTTATGGCTAGAATTATGTATAACTACTATCACAGCCTACTTTACTGTTTTTGTATGCTTTGAATTCTTTTTATGGTTTTTGTATGAAAAACTTTCTTATTACTTGAATTTAAAACACTTATGCCGAGTTTAGACGATTGGTTGATGCTCAATTGAAATAATTTGCAAAGAATCGTCAACCATTTACACGATTGACGTAAAAGTATAAACTTTGGATTACTCCCAAAAAGTTCTTGTCGATTTAAATTGTTTTGAAAAAAACCAATCGAGAACCAATCATTGATGCAGTCGGTTTATAGGTCTGGCTTAATCTTGGATTGGTTGCTCATAATTTATCATTAAATATCTATCAGCACTATTTGCAATTTTCAATTTTCAATTAATATCAATTTGGAGCTATACACCTAAAATTTAAATGCCATATCTGCACAATGTTGCCAATTTGTATTAGTCACTGTGGCGGCATGAGCGGATTTTGGTAATATGCGATATGACTTTTACTGTTTGGTGAATCAATGATTGGTGCAGCTGAGCCATGCGTCAACCACAAGCATCAATCAGAGTCAACCAGAGTTGATGCTTGTGGTTGAAGCATTTTCAAAATATGAATTTTATGCGATTGACATGAAAGCGTCAATAATAGTTGAGACAAATGTAATTCAATGTAAAGATCTACCAAATTGAGGCGACGATTGACGCTCAAAAAGTGTCAAATTTTGACGTTTTTAGTCAATTATCTAAGTTTGGCATTATAACACTATGCCATTGACTTTTTTAGCTGCAAGTGTAGTGTATTAAAGCTTCGTTCTGACATCATTTTCATTTAAACTACTTCTACATTAAAAGTTATTTTTAGCTAAAGCTGAAATTGCAATGCGTAACTAAAAATAAACTACAACTTAAAATAAATAGCTAGGGTGTGACGTAGTGCAAGCGAAACTTATACTTAGTAGGAGTAGTATCTGACATTTACGAATATAAAGTTAATGTGGGTGTACTATATGAAAAGCTAGAATATTTATGATGAGATTTACAATTATGGCACAGAACTTTGCTTTTATAGCTTGACATGTGTGCTGAGTGTATTTGCAGCCAGAAGCTAGAACAAAAGTTGCTCCCAAAACGCCTCGCTGCAATATAGATTACACATACGCAATATGCAACGCGCTACTTGGCTGCAGTTTAAATGTCAAAGCTGCGTTTTTTCTTGAAAGTGCATGTATTTTTAGCAAATCAGATTACAGGAAATTACTAAAAAAAAATGAAAAGAATTACTTTCTCTAATTTAATTTTTATGTACTACTTTATTTTATTTATTTTATATATTTATACATGACGCCATTTTGTTACAATTGCAGCGCGCAAAATGGCGTTAAGTGTATGTGTAAGTGTAAGTGTATGGCAGTATGTATCCATACACTCTACCACTTCCGGCGCAGCACCTACCGCTCTTTCACTGCATATATATATAAGTTCGCATGGCTTTCCGCGCAAAGTTTTATGAAAATTTTATAAACTTTTTAAATTGAGTTTATTGTTTAGCATTATTCTCTTTTTTTTTGTGTTGTGTTGTGTTGTTTGCTAAATTGTATAATCAACTTTTCTGCCACACAGTGTTTGTTTTATTTACTCATTTTACTTGTTGCGTGTCCTTTTATTTTGTTTTAAAACACAATCCTGCATAAATAATGTACCCACATTTGGTTTTTTTTTTGTGTATTATTTATTTGTACACCCACATTTTTAATTTATTTATTTGCACATTTTGTTTAAACGCATTCAAATTTCTATTACGCTTCAAAACATCAGCGCTGTAAGTGACTACAAGGCATTGGTTTATACAATTTGAGACCGAGACTTAGAACTTTTATGACATGCATTCAGTTATACGAACAGACACATATTACCCGCGGTGGTTTTTACAGACTTGTTAGCTGCCGCTGCCACTGTCGCTGCTGCTTGAACCTTTAACCTTGAATTAAATATGGGTTTGATTCCTTGTACAGTACAATACACTATATAAAGTATGCAGTATGTTGGCATTTTTTCATTTGCTGTTTTGTGGCGCATAAAAAATCAGACAGCCTAAATTGCTGCCTTGAAACAGGGCAGCATTAACAAGCGAAAGTATTATGTTTGGCGTCACCGAAGTTTTTATATACTACACAATTAAAACTATATTAAATAACGTATGAGGTATGGCGTCAAATACATGTAAATCTATATGGGATTGAAGATTAAAATATATAAAAGCGCCCCATAAACCAAACTGGTGTTCTAGTGAGCTTCATAAACTAAGATAAAATAATAGAAGATGCTTCAATCGGGCAAAGCAAACAGACCCAAAATCCCAAGTGAGAAGAATAAAGTGAAGAATTTATCTTCTACACAAAATCGTGCATCGTATGACAATTACAGTAGCAATATATATTATCCTCCATAGATGCATCACGTCGAAGAAAAATCGTATCCAAGACACCAACCTCGGTTGGCTATCTAATCCGCACAAACGTAGCCTGAACAAACTCCAGTAAAGAAACTCTCGAATTAGATGAGCAGTGTTGCTACACACATGCCGTCAGAGATAGCAAGAAAAGATAAAAGCGATTGGGCAATATACAAGCTTTAGCACTAAAAACCACAACAGAATTCCAGCGATCCAACGATCTTTGTAAGCTTACGTATAATATTCTATCCAAATGGAAATGAAGTTAAATTTTTCTGTAATATAACCTACCAAGAAGGAGTACTCCTCCGCTTCTGTGGGTGATCACAGTGGATCAACTGGAAAGACCAAAAGGCAGTACCATGCGCGAACGACTTTGAATTTATTATCAGAAGTAAACCCTATGCAATATAATGCAAACAGCACTGACTTCATTTTCAGAATGAGCTTCGGCTTACGTCCGCGGCGTAAACTAAACAAAGATTGAAGAAATTGAAGTAATTGAAGGTTTCAGCCTACATTCCCTCGACATTCAACATTTTAAGTCTCTTATTTAGTAACAAAGAGCAAAGTATCTAAATGTAACTCAATATAGAAAGTTTAAGTAGAACGACAACATGGAAAAGCGGTTGAAGAAGGACAATAGAATACAATGGGAGTGCTACACTGGCTATACACAGCCGTGGTTGGGCCAGTCCAACTCTACGGAATATGTGTACGGTGGCCGTTAATGGACAGGGTTTATATCCTTATGCAACTATAAAGTGGACAAAGAAGTGTATTAGTGAACTTTACGCCGAGAGAAGCACTAAACGTCCTATTACATCTACTCACTATTGATGTCATTGCAAGAGAGGGAGAGGGAGAAAGAGAGAGAGAGAGTTCAATCACAGCTTTATGGCTGCGGAACCCTCATTTTGGCGCTGTGGTACCTTCGTGCACTCATAGATACTCTCTTTCATCAAGTACGGATTATCAATATCTTCACTAACGGATTAAAGCATGACGGGCGAGTAGAAGGAAGCAGCTGCTACACACAGGAGAAAACACATTTTCTCAGGTAATAGCCATGTAACCAAGAACAACTGTATATTTTCTCGGATAGTCTCAAAGCGCTTGAATAACCCCCACCAGAACATAGATATAAAAAGTGTCAAGGGTACAGTGTTCTTAAATATTCTGATGGCCTAGCGATACTGGTCTCGTAGAGATTTGGGCATAATGGACATAATATGCTCAGCGTTTCGGATTGTGATCAAACGGTGTGCCAAGGAGGGTCTCAGTTTAAGCCCACAAAAAGGCGGTCTTAGTGCTTTTCTCTACGAAGTACAAATTGCATCTAAAAAACACACTTTTAAACTTTTCCGATGAAATGAAGTTCTTAGGGGTAGCCGTTGACAACAGACTAAATAGGAACACACACACAAGGCTCCTGTTTGGTCGGACATGGAGCCCCTCCTTAAAGATTATCCTTTGGCGTAAATTGCTGTAATGCTGTGCAATAAGGCAGTGCGATAAACTGCAACTGCTTAAATGCCTAAGCACATCAACTGCCATGCGAAAATGTTCCTCTGCCGCAATGAAGATGATCACCGGTCTACCTCTGCCGCACATATTCACTCAATATACAGTAGCAATAGAGGCTTTGAGAGTTCAGACAGTAAATATTCTGACTCTAAGTGAACTGGGTCACTCTAGTATTCTTAAACTTGTTCCTGGCATCGAAATCTGCAATCTATCAGATTATTTGAGCACGTACCCTTGCGTTTCGATGTGTACATCTGCTATGAGATTATCCGACCATGGTCATTCTCTGAATTGAGCCGATGAACAGTCCCTTCACTACATCTGACAAGGTCAGAAACATCTCGCCTGTGGTTATTCTTCGTTTCATAAAAGAGACTCCTTTGTCAATCTAATGTTAGCATATTCTTCTGTCAAGACGGCCTCCAATCTTCCAACTCTGACACTAAGTCTTAGTTAAGCATAACAGGCTGCTCGAGGCCGCTTCATAGAGCCTAGGCGCAGACTCTACGTAGCGTTATAGTCATAGTTGAAGTGAGCGCCAACAGTATCTTTGTATGCCTTACAAACGTTCCGAGAAACAAATAAACTTACTGAAACTGAGAAGTGTAGGTAGCAAAACAAATATTGTGAATAAAAAGAAAGAAAATCTGTAACAATCTGTTGTAAATTCATTTTGCATGGTTCACTTGATTTTTATTTTTTCAAGCAAATTTTTGTTGTTGTATCTTTTGCCACAAATCGATTTAGAAGTATACATTTTGCCACTGCTTGCGTACTGTCTTAACTTATTTAACGAAATTTTTGTAATATAAATCATTATGCAGCGCAGCACAAGCGCAAAAATTGTGCGATTTTTGCAATTCGTGCTATAAAGCTAATGAAATTTTCACCGAAAATGTTAAACTGGGAAATATTACACATACGACACGCGGTGCAAAGAGAGAGCTCTATGAAATTCACAAGGCTTTAGAGATAATATTTTATATTTTGTGACATCTCCTAGGCAACAAATGTCTAAATTGACTGCGGTATTGCATAAAGGGTCGTATATAAATTGATTGGAGAGGCGTTCAATTGAAAATAGGGCGACTTGTGGTAATTGAGTACAGAATGTGCGCCCCTTTTTTATACCTCTGACATTGACTGCCACAGAAATCGATGAACAAATTGAACGAAGCATATCGATGATGCCTTATTTAAAAGAAACTTATAACCATAAAATGACTTTATTAAAGTTTGCTCGTTTCTTTTGCTGGCTTTTTGTCTTTGCTGTCTAGTATACGTAGTATAATACGTACATACATAAAACTTTGATGACTTGGCATCATTAGCCTTCAAACTTTCAAGTATATTCAGCACATATAATATATATAATAAAAAAAGGTACTCTAAAGCGCCCTAAAGTAGGCTAACAAAAAAACGCATTTAAAGCAAATGCTAGAAAAGGCAGGCAAACGTTTGAAAGAGAGCAAAGTGAAGAGCCATTGCATCATATTCCCCAAGCATAAACTTAAATACACATTATCCTTTTCTGTTGTTGAATACTGTTTTTATACTAAAAATGGCAAGTCCTTTTGTTTCTATTTTGCTGTTGCTGTCAGACTGTCAGAGAGGCAGGCAAAGCAGAAATATTTAGCATGCCAACAACAACAATAGCAGCCATTTGGGCAAACATACTTTTTTTGCCAGCAGCAAGTAGTGCGTAGCGTCATTGGGTAATTCCAATAGTTTTAATGCCGACCTCGAGAATTATGCCTGACTGATGGGATACTGTAATCAGGACTAACGAAGAACTAAGGGTTCAAGCCATTTAGCTTTCCAATTCTCTTTCCCAGTCACTCAGATTGATACAAGAGCATCCCTGGTAGTGGACCATTAATGATTAAATATTTCATCCAATGTTTCACTCACCAACTTGGTACAACTGCGTGTGTCTTCGGAGCCCATACCATGATCACCAATGTCAAGGTTGCCTGATTCACGGTATTTCAATCTGAGGTCTTTGCCTCATAAAGGCGATAATGTTAACATATTTTCAGATATTCAAGCGGTTATTAAAACACTCGCTTATAGGAATTTTTGCTCAAAGCTGAATCTACAATACACTCCGTCAACTTTCAATCGGTTACAAACTCGTGATCTGGTGAGTTCGTGGACACAACATGATTTCGAAGGAATTGAACATGCCTATCAGGTGGACAGGGCTGGATTGGGAAATCATTTAATGGGTCCGGAACCAATAAGTAAACTGAGCAGGGACTTCTTTAGAAACTCTACCACTCAACACTGTACTACGGCAGACTTAACAACTAGCTCGTTTCAAATATACTTAAACCAATGTATCAATATATCTCACTCTTGTGCTACATTACTGGTCATCACCACCTGAAATATCATCTAAACAAGCTCCTCAGAAAGACTTTGTAGAATTACCCCAGAGGACGACAAAACTCACATCTGCTCTACAACTATCCGGCTTTGGCCAGGCTCGGAATCGACTACTTTTAGTACGTCAAGCATAGTCAGAAACGTTTTGACAAAGTATATTCTCAGTATAATTAAAAAGTCAGAGAAGATTTTGAATGTTAAGCCATTGAGCCATGAGCAAATATTTTGGCGCCCGAGCAGAGCCATGATAGCGATTAACTGAAAGTGCAGCATATCATAACATAACCATAGCTGAGCTAGCGTACAGAACCTATTTCTTTATGTCGCAGTGCCCTTTCTTTCTTCGTTAAGATAGCCCTCTACGTCATATCTCTGACACTGACTCTGAGGTAAACTTAACTCGCTGTTTGAGCAGATTTCGCAGTGAACACTAGTTTACGTTTTGGTTACAATTATAGTCTGCTTATTCTCTGATTATCTAAGCTTTATCGAAATCAAAGCCAGTCACCACAAAAACTTACATAAACCATTTCTAAAAACATTTAAAGTCACGCTCGCCTCAAGTTAAATGTAAGCAAGAAACCATGAAGCGTGTTGGCACCCAAAAACACACTTGTGCCTAGTAAAAGTGAAATTTAAACGAGTTATCCTTTTTTTGTTGCCATTTTTTGCTCCTTTTTCTTTGGTCCTTGACTCTGTGCGTGTATAGTATGTGTCTGTATATGTGACCGCGATCGTATCAATTTTCTGCTATCTAAGCCAAAACTAAAGTCAAACGAACGGGCAAACGTAAGTAAAGGAAAATTAAGCAACGTAAACGCAACAGTCGACATTGACTTTGCTCTGAGCCAAAAGAAATCTATATGCCTCTAAGTGTATGTCTGCATTTGTGTGTCTATGTGTGTGTGTATGTGTGTGTGTGTATGTGTGTGTGTATGTGTGTGTGTATGTGTGTGTGTATGTGTGTGTGTGGATGTCGAAAGCCATTAAAGCCTTTGCGTATCCTTTTTTTGGCTTTAGCATTGCCATTCTATTTGCTTTACTTTAGCTGCTATCCTCGTTGTAGTCCTTGTCATTTTAGTTGTCGGCAACAGTGCAACTTTTACTTTGCTTTTATTAAATTACTGCTTAGGCTCTAAAGTAATTTGCATTTAAGACGCTATCAATTCACTTTTTGCATTCTTTTGTTTTGAACACGGTGCGTTAAAGAAGAGTTGGAATTGAATAATTTAATGCGTATGAATATGCTTTGTTTGAGATTTGAAGCTAATACTAGTGGGCTTGAAACATTAGAATTTTACTTTATTAGTAGCAAAATTTATTTGGTTGAGGTACAGAGTCAAGGGTAAATATTTTGGCGCACGAGCAGGGACCTGACCAAGATTAATTAATCGTGCCGTTGTCGTTTTGCTGTGTATACTTTTTACACACTGAGTACACCAAACTATTGTACAACACTTTAAATTTGCTTCGTTTTGCCAACTTTGTTAATTTCGCAACTAGATTTTCAACATATTCATTGATGTTATTGACACTAAACAATTTGCTACGCTAAACAAACTAACGTCCTATTTTCACAGTCTTGTTTAGAATATGTGCATGGCAAAATGAGTCGACAAAAGTTCGTTAACTTAGCAACATTCAGTTTCCAATTTTCAGCAAGATGAAACAAGCCCCAATAAGTTTAGGGCGACCTTATTATACAAGTATTTTGAGAAAATATGCCTCGCTTACGCTCAAGACTATTTAAACCACTCACGTTAAATGACTCACTTTAGTTGAGCGCACTCATACTCAAAGGTATTCACTCACACACGTTTAAACCTAATCGCATTGGCTGTGCTACATTTATCGCTTACTCTCTTCAACTCGGTCCATACACATGAACTACTCGAACATACTCAGACTGCTCAACTAAGTCGAGGCTAATGCACGCACATTTAGTTGGTTTTTGGCATTTGTTTTGTTGCTGTAACTGACTGCCAGGAATGGCAGGATTCAGTTTGCCGGCATACAAAGCTAAATGCTGTGTTGCCTACTTTTAGGCAGTACGTACTTCATATGTGCACAGCAAAAATTTAAAAAAGAAAAAGAAGGAAAGCGGAGAAATGGTAAAAAATTGGAGCATTTTATTGTCAAAATTGGGTTTTATGTTCGAGTATGTGTGTGTGTGTGTGTGTGTTTTCCAGCATATATCATTTTTCAGCAATTTTTGTATAGAAACACTTCTGCTGCTATTCCTTTTAGCCAAATTTTTTGGGTTTTATTTCGACTCTTTAAAGTTTTTGAAACGCAGTTGACTGCAAGCACAAAGCCCCAGAGCGCCAGCAAGTTGTCAATTAGTTTTTTTTTGCTAATAAACCTACACATGAGGCAAACTTGGCAAGTTAATATTCGGTTTTTTGTCTTGTTGCGCATGGTTTTGCGGAAAGCATAAAAGTCTTTTAACAATGAGCTTGGCATTAGCTTTAGTTCATCAGCAGCAGTGTACATGAGTCAATTGTGTAGGCGTCGTTTATTTACTATATTTTGTGTACGGGTATGTTTATGCTTTGTGTCCTTTTTTCCAGCTGTTCTAGTGCTATTGTGTGCTGGCATGTAACCCTTTGTTGCGCTTCAAGTTAATTTGAAAACATTTTAAATTTAAAACTATGTTCTATTTGATTGGCGCTCTGTTGTCTGTCATTTTAATAAATTGGTTTAGTTTTTTTTTGTTCTACTACAATAGATTTTGTTTAATTTGACAATTCCCAGCAATATTTCAAGCCGTTTCTTTTTTTTTTTTTTTGTCCTGTGTTATTTTGACACAGCTTTTTGTTTGTCAATTGTCAACTTGCGCATCCTTTTGTCTGTGCATATCCTTTTTCAAAGTGACTACTTTAACTACAACTCAAAAGGCAATAGCAGCAGCTGGAGCAGCGTCGATTGGAGATAGACAGACAAAACTTTTGCTGTTGCAGATTACATCCTGTCATGCTGAAACTTTTTTATACCCTGCACAAAAATTATTTATCACAGGGTATATTGAGTTTGTTGTGCTGTCAAAATGTATGTGACATAGTGAAGAAAATTTTGGATACCTCACAAAAATTATAAGTATACGAGTGTATGTATATTCGGGATCAGCGCGAAAAAACGAGTCGATATAACAATGTCCGTTTGTCCGTTCGTCTGTCTATCCGTCCGTTTGTTTGTCCGTTTGTTCGTCCGTCTGTCCTTATGTGTATCTCTCTGTAACGTTTTTGATGTAGACATGTCGACCGCGAATAGTGAAACAAAAAAAAAAGAGACGAGTTCACTACCCTGCGGTACTCCAGCTTGAACCGGGTGAATTGATTATGTCTAGATTTTGACTCTGAACGATCGATTCTTCAAGTAGGATCTGATTAACCGTAGTCGGTTCCTATTACAGAATTCCGGAAATTTTCGTTTTGAATATTAACTTTTTTCTGTCAACAGATTTCGTAGAAAAAGATATTAAGAATATTATTTTTCGAAGGGAGGAAATGAGAGCGTAAGCGGCTATGGTAATAACCAATATCTCTCGCATATTTCCGATTTGCTCAGCAGATCATTCTAGGATGAGTGTGAAAGCGATAAAGAAGAAGAATAGATTGGAGTTTTGGTGGAGAGGTTGGAGCACTGCGCCATATCCTTCCGCACGTTAATGGAGTATCATAAATGTACAGCCAAAACACGTGTATTCGATATCAAAAATGCATTCATGGTCTTTTTTACGCAGTCAATTGAATACAATTTTATGAACAATACAAACTCTTACGGCAGTGCAGTGGAGATGAATGTCATATTGAACTGATCTCACAATTGCTCCACGCGACGAAGAGAAAACTATCCTAGCCAATTTATTCTAAGGACTGAATTGAATGTTTATTTGCAGACCGAAGAAAGAAACTGTGCATGATATGATGGACTATATGTTCGACTGATGACAATGTACAGAGCCTTAATGTAGGAGAAAACGCCTTCTTATATTCTCCGCACTATTCGTTTCGTGGTTTTTAATCGGCCTCATGTCCGGTAAATGTCCGTTCCGTCACTAAATACGGTCGGAGCTTGAGAGGTACAGCATAAAGTTTTGGATTTCTGTGTGTCTAAGCAAAGCAGTGAATGGCCGGAGAAGAACCAAGGGCAGCAAGTTTTCCTCGATTTGGTCGATGAATTTTTCAGTTCACACGGACTATCTTAATAATTTCTTCGGAAACAGCTAACTTTGGTTGGACCGTTCAAGCGTAACAATAGAAGTATTCCGCCCATAAAATATTCACGGAGGGAAGCTAAAAGATAGAGCGAAATTGAAGCATTTTTGAATAGATCTTGCTCTCTCCTTGGTACCCCGAACAACCTCAAAATTAATGCTTTCTGGCGAAGAGAGCAAAGCGCGCGGTGCAGCGGAACAGCAGAAAGGAAGAGGAAGATGTATCTTATGTTAACATGAAGAAGTTGTAACCTTTACGAGATGACCGGGGACCAGGGTACACGGTTAATAGTTTCAGCGAATATCACAAGGACAACATTGTAGTACATTCTCTGCTTGAAGACCTCCAGAGCGTAGTTTATAACTTTGTTAAGTTGCTCAATAATACCATGGCCAGCGCGAAATTTAAACTGTATGAGTTTCCGAAACTTGGCGAATTTCATAATTTTTGTTGGCAACCAGTCTTTCGCATACCTTCGATAGTGAAGGCGGAAGACTGAACGGCCGTTAGGATTCGGAATATTGTTCCAGGCAGCCAGGCTTGTGAATCATCAATGCGCGCTCTCTGACAAAACCTTGAGTATACGATTGCAGACGTTGTCGTGGTCTGGGGATGAACTATTGCGGGGTTGTTTCCATCACAGTAAACGGAATGGGCGCCAGATCCATCTGAAAATCCATCAACCATAGAATAGCACAATTATCAACAATATTGTGCGGCTGAAAGCATTCTTCAAGGTGTTCCGCAAACACTTCAGTTTAATCAGCAGCTGAGTGAAACCAGACTCCAGAAGGGGAGTCTCGCCACAGTGTCACTCAGAAAGCTAAATTTGTGGGCAAATATGTACGCAGTTCAGAGGATCATATATATGTGGTACTTAGATTCGGAATTTAAATCAATTTTCGTAGAGTTTGGTAACACTTATAGTAGAAATTTGAAAAGTTTTGATACTATTTTCAAAGCAATATGAGATATGTGACACATATATATGATTGTCTGAACAGAGCATAAGAACAAGTTTTGATGCCACACGCACAATGCAGCTAAATGCCTAAAATGCATAACTTTCAAGTTAAAACAGCTGAAAAATTCTATTACTGCCAACAAAATATTGACTGTGGAGGGTATAATATAGCCAAGCAGCTTGACTATAACACTTCCTTGCTTTTCTTTTAATTTTTTTATTTATTTGGATATATAATACATGCCTCGTTTTAACTCTGCCTCGAGCATTCAAATAAGGGAATGAAAAACAACGCTCTGACAATTGAGAACCCACTTAAGTCAAACTATGCAAAAAGTTTTTCATTTTACTTCACTACTTTTCTTTTTTTTTTGCACATTTTCCAGCTTTTCATGCAGATAGTAAAACTTTGTATTCTGTACTATTCAAAATATTGTTAAATGCAAGTTTTAAAACAGCTTAAAAATATACTTAAATAGCTTTTCGTACAACAATCACTCATACGCCATACGTGTGTCTGTCTGTCTGTCCGTCTGTCTATACGTCTGTCTGCCTTTCATTGCATGCTATTAGTTTGATTTAGTTGTGCCAGGCTCAAATTGAATTAAATACAGTAAAAATACGTGACATTATATGCTGCAGCATCAATCATCATCAACATCATCATCATCATCATCCTCCTATGAAATATTTTCGCACAACAGGAGTTAAATCAGTACTTCAAAAACCAACCACAGCAGACAAAAAACCACAAAAGCTACTTTGAGATACTCACACTAGCTGAACAGAATTGCGGTTTGTAAGTCTTGCTTATCGTATCTACTAGTTTTTTTTTTTTTGGTTTAGCATTCTTAACCGCATACTTGAACTCGTATTAATGCTACACGTGTAGGTGATTTAATAAAATAATACAAACATACTCGTACAACGAGTAATACTACAATAATTTCTATAGAAAATTTGTCAAGATACAAATGTACACATTAAATAGCTAAACGCCTACGTGTTACGTGTTAGTAAAGGGTTTTTCAATAAGCACCTAACAATTTTGTATTTAAATGCAACACAGCATAAATGAGATATTGTGATGAAATTTGGCTTATTTTGAACTGTAGCACTTACGGAATTGATAGTTTCGTTACTACAACCGGTGTATTGTCTCACTGAGGCACAGGCACATCATATGTTGGCTCTAATTTGTGTACAGTCCATTTGGTACAACGATTATTAGTCCACAAAATTGGAGTACGCACTCCTAAAGTTGCAACCACCGACTTAGTATTTCGTTAGTAAGTTTTAATAATTTCCAAACGTTGTTACTTCGTGAACTTCAACATTATACAAATGTAAAGCTTGACTGGCATTTCTTTAATATTGACAGATCCTGTCAAAGATTTAAGTCTGCGTTAGTATAAAAATACAAAATAGTTATATAACTATTGAAAACCCCTTAATTTCTATAGCAGCTTCAGAGCTACTTAAACAACTACATGACAAAAGCTGAAAGCTTTTTAGTACCACAAATTTTTTTATTTTTTATTCGTATTAGAATCTAAATAAAGAGCCTCAAAATTATTACTTTGTGCTACAAGCTAAAGCTAAATTTAGTCTTAAGGCCACAAGTAGCACCTATTAAAAGCATATGTAAGACTTCCTTTTTGTACAATATTTATAAATAAATTTAAAATGCTACAGTTAAATTTAGCTGGCAAGCTAATTTTAGGCGCGATTTTTCTAGTGACACATGTCGTCTGCGCAATTTATATTTTTAAATTTTCTTTTACGAACAAACAAATGTCCTTTGGCTCTTAGCCAAATATCGACGGAAGGTACTTACACATTAATCAGCTGGCTTTCATTTTACTTCTATGACTTCATAAATAGTTAATCATAATATTCTGCGTCACATTTAACCCACATGCATTTGATAATTTTTTTTATTCATAGTATTTCAATTTACAATATATACTTTAAAATGTGAGAACCGCGCTGGATTTATCTACAAGTTCACGTACTCCGCTGTGTTGAATTTCTGAAACGCTTTGAGCAAGATCAAGGATAAATAAGAAATTAAACAGAGCGCAGTTGTGGGGACTGCATCATCTTTAGTATTAATTCACCATGGTGAGAGCAAGTTTGAAAATCGGAACGAAAAGGTGTGATAAAGGTGTGGAGGCACTTCAGTCTTCTCATGTGTATGCTGTGCTCTCAATCTCAAACCATATTGGGTGTATTAAGATTGTTAAACATATAAATAGGCCAACGAGCCGAACTGGCTCTTAAATATCTGCTGCATAACTCGTTGACATTGATCATGTGTCCCGTGACATCTTCTGCATCCGAACTGGTGATGTGGAATCTTGTCAAATTCGCAGCAGTATTCTTTTGAATATTTTCAACAGTATTGTCAGCAAGCTATGTGCGAT
Source organism: Leucophenga montana (assembly GCA_035044765.1). Classification (NCBI taxonomy): domain Eukaryota; kingdom Metazoa; phylum Arthropoda; class Insecta; order Diptera; family Drosophilidae; genus Leucophenga; species Leucophenga montana. Next base: position 19,518 of record JAWNNQ010000871.1, on the reverse strand, counting down.
GTGCTCAGGTTTAACTGGCTTGGCAATCATAATGATCTCGGCGTGCTTTCATTGAAAATGGCAGGAGCTTAGCCTCAAATGCCGTTGTAGATCGCAATTATATGCATGAGAGTAGTATTATTAAAGCATCTTGTCATAGCCAATAGATATTCTGTTTTTGAAGAGACTAACCTAGTTAATAACTTCGCTTTATTAAACAGAGTGAGTTGTCATCTCCTATTGTTAGCAAACATAAATGAAGCCAATAGACCCATCTATCTCCGCAGGCCAGCAGAAGTCAAACGCTGTAAAAGTTTCTTCACTCGACCTACGCCATATTCTGCTATACTATATGGAGATCTCGTTTTTGATGGCCCCTTTTCGTACCTAGCTTCGCTCCAGATGTTCCGTTCCATTCCATTGTGTTCCGCATTCCCAGAATCTTAAAATATTAATTTTATTTTTTTATATAAATATAGAGTTAAATGAGTATTTCTATTATGATTGCATGTTGTTCAGTTAGAGATTATATTATCAATCTGTGTCACCCAGCGTTCATCAATCTAAGCTTCCATCCGTTCTACTATCCGCACCTCCATTCATCCCTCCGTCCGTCCCTCCAACTTTCCTGGTGATGATTATTTTTATTAACTTGACTTTATTAACAACATTTGCTTAATATTTTTGAAAAAATAGCATTACTGAAAGAATTTTCAATTAATTCTTCTAGTAAATCGATCAAAAATCATATTAAATCGATGCAAAGTCTATTTATAGAGCATATTTGAAGACCTTAGATATGTACATCGATAAAAAAGCAAAGAAAATACAATTTGAATTGCATAAGATACATTTGTATCTTATCTAACGTATAAAGGTTAACTAAGTCAACTCAGATATACTCATACTCTGCGTAATTCACAACAACAGTCAGCCATATTGCGACACGTTTACGCATAAATTATATTTATGATTAATGATGACTTCAAATGTTGTGCTTTCGAATCCAAATAAAAGTAAAACAAATGAAATGCAGATTAAATACAAGTTCATACTGAAGTAAGCGTAAATGTGTGCTCTTGAATCATAAACAAATTATATGCTCAAGCTAAATTGTTAATGAATTTCCTTTTATTTTCTCGATATATGTTTGCAGATCTTCCCAACTCATCTCCATCAGCTGCACTCGCATACGCATATTCAGAACAACAACAACAACAACAGCAACATCTGGAGCCATTTAGCAATTGTACGGAAGCGGAGACAATAGTCATCGATGCGGGCTGCGAAATTACAAATAAAAGATGCCAATGTTGGCCCACGTTGCGCATCTGTCGAAGTCAGGTGCCAAATGGCGGCGCGTCGTCCACAGATACACGATGGCACTTTAAAACACTTGAGGTGAGTAGTGGGTAGTGTGCTCTTCAATCAAGATTTTATGAGTGTGATATACTTAAGTGACAGGAAGTATGTAAAGGAATTTGTGTGAAGCATTTCCTGTGGTGATGTAATATGAAATTTGTTTATGTTGGGTACCGACACTTAAAATTCAAGTTTCAATTTGACTTCCATTTATAATGATCAGTAAGGTCGAAATTGAAAAAGAGAATACAGAAAATATATCAGCTGAAATGAGTAAACTACTCAAATCTATATAAATCAATATAGATGAGTGTATTTTGTTATGAAACCTTTTATGTTCGATTTTATTATATAGATAATATATCATTTGAAAGCATTTCATTTTTAATAATATTTTTGAAGCAACATTGGTTGAATAATTTGGACATAATAACCAGCAACAATTCTCAATCACACATACACATAAGCACAGATATTTTGTTCTCCTCTCTTTCTCTCTCGCGCATACAATGTAATTCAGTTCTTGGTCTCTCTTTCTCTTGCAATAAATGGAGACGCATAACGTACAGTGATAGAGATCCGCAGGATATTTTAAAAACACTCCCAAGCGCAGTGGTCCTAATTATTTGGTCCATTTGGCAAGCTATCAACGAGCTGGAAGGAAGGGGTAGTGCTGGCAATCCCAAAGAAATGTTATAAAATATTAGTCTCCCTAATAATTAAGCACATCTCATCTACTGTTGGTACACTACTATGAAAGGAACGGGCAGGCATTCATCGGAATTGCTGCTGTACAGATCACACCAACATTCTGCGAATAATCATATAGCAGTTAAAGTAACTAAACTTACATCTGTACCTTTTCTTCGTTGACTTTATATTGTTGATCTTCAATCTCTCTCTCTCTCTCTCTGCATATCGAAAATGTAGACTCATTTTCGTACTTGGATATCGTGATCACAAAAGTTAATGCGACGAAGTAGGATATTTATGCCAGCCTAAAAAAGGCTAAAGTTGAAATTCAGACACCGATGGTTCAACAACTTCTCGACCAAACCTGAGTTGAGGACTAGTCAACATGGGGTCTTACGGTGTCGGCAACAAATAAGATGCTGGCATTCATCAAATGTTGCCATCGTCTGATCACTCGCATTTTTTGGTCAAACAGGTCCAAACCATGGCCAACTGCTCTTAGATCGCCATCGATATCCAATGTCTCCAGTGGTCAGGTGTGTGTCATATTATTTGACATCCAGATGACTATATCGCAAAATACTTGCTTAAGTGGAACTCGCAGAGCGAAAATCAGTGAGAACATTCGTGCAACACATAGAGAAGAAACACGGATGCCGAGCATGAAGCTCTAAGAATGTCTTGGTGCTATTATATATTGTGTACATAGATAAAAAGTCTCTTGGTATAAAGAAACCAATCAGTAGATGTTCCATAAATGCATTCCTAATTAAGTGTCATTTATTTCATGTGTTTTTCTTCAGGCTTCCAATGTATTTTCCATCTTCGGATTTGGCGTCTTGCTTCAAAATAATTGACAATCATGCACAAGTAGTTCCATGCTCATTTTTCATAAACCACGTTTTAAAAATGTTGCTCTAAGAAAGCTTTAAATCTAGCTTTAAATGATATTTCATCGAATCAATAAGCGAATGTTCGTTTTCTTATGATGTTTCCATACCCAACATTATTAAGCTTTTCCCCTTCAACAGGCAATTATTCGTTAACATGTGAGTGGCAAAATAACGTTTGCTTTATTTAAATACCAGCTGTTTATAAAAATGGTTTCATATCGCTTATAAATCAAAAAGAAAAGAAAAGAAAAGAAAAGAACGTAATTTGATCGGAGCCAATATTGTTCGAGTATATTGAGATTATACTCGTACAGAATGTTGACTCATGAGAAAATGTCTCCCAGCTTTTCAAACTTCAGTCAGAGTTCATTAATTATGCATTTATTTATAAACTAATTAAATTCACGTATGTGCATATTTTTCAAATTTCAGGACTGCCAATTGAATTTACAAAACCTAATAAAAGTCGAAATGGAATTCGATGAGGACTATACAATCTCACCGAGCACATTCACATACAAAAAACTACGCAGGAAGCGAAGAGCAATGCGAAAACGCACGTAAGTTGTACGAATACAAAGCATAACTCTTAAACTTAACATTTTCGTTTAAAATTTTATAAACTTTTGGAACAACTTTTTTATTTAAATTTATTAAACTTAAACAAGTTTGCACTCTTAATTTGCCAACGCAAGAAAATCGAAATGTATAAAGAAACAAACAAAAAAAAACGCTGCCAAATGCAAGTAAGCCAGCAAAGTAACAAGAACTAGAATTGTTATCTAAATCTATTTAAATGGTATTAGTTGGCTTAGTGCCAAAGACAGCATGAATGACAAAAAAGAAACAACTGCAAGGCAAAAGGCAGCCACAAGTCAGTCAGTCAGTCAGTTCGTCAGCCAGTGCTTTAGTATCTACAGCAACATATCTAACTACCACTGCTGCGGGTCTGCCAAGTTTTGCTACAGCGACTACGTCTCTAACTACGCTTATACATAGCTATTTGAGTTGACAATTTTGTAAACGAACTCAGGCAGTTGCAAAAAAAAAAAAAAAAAGAGAAAAGAAGATACATCGTAACTAGACAAAAACTTAGCGCTTATGTAAGTGCAGGGATGCCAAAAAAAAAAAAAAAACAACTAAAAACATTGGCATATAGTCGTGCGCACGTCTTAATATTGCAGCTACCGCTTTTTGTGCATGCAAGAGCCGCAAACCCGCAAAGAAACTTTTGCTGCAAAAATGACATTGACCGCGAATGCGACATGAAACGTGGTGCTGCTGTTGCTTTAAGTTTCAAAACTATTTCTTATAGATTTTTTGACACTCACACAGAATGCCATAAATGTGCCATGGCAACGTGCATTAAAAATTCATATTTATTTACTTATTCAACGGCCTCATTTCTCAAGAAACTTATTACGTATGCGCGTTGAATATCTTTTCTATCCATGCCTCAAGCTGCACTTGAACTTTGTGTTTTTTTGTTAGCTGCAAAGCAACAGCTCAGCGCTACATCTAAGCCTACAGCTTCATTTTGCACATCATCTTTTTTTTTTTTTTACTAAGCTCTATTCTGAGCCATTTTTATTGTCCTGTCTGAAGTGTTTCTTGGCGAAGTGTTGCATTCATTCATTCATTCATTCAGTAGATTCTCATATGCGACACAGGAAAACCACTCAGTTTAGTATATAACTTGGCACACATTTTGCATGCCTGACATCAGCAGCATATGCTTTTGCATGTCCTGCGGTGTTAGCGTAAGTAATTTCTCATACTTGAAATGATATTTGACACATTTTGAGTGTCATAAAATGCGAAATTTTAAGCGAAAATTTTATTCAGCAGGAAATTAAGTACCCAAAACTGTTGCATACTTTTGGGCTTTGTATTATATTTACTTTTTGCACACTTCTTTTTGAGTGTCTTAAAATAAAGGCATAAATTGAACAAAAAAAAACGGTTTAGACTAATCGAAAACGGCTTAAAAACTATTTAAAATTCTTGCATATATAATATAAATAATTCAATTTAATCTTCCTTGATTATTAAGTTGTTCTAGGCATTCCAATACTAGCTTGGAGTTGATTGCATAAGAGTTAAGTGCTCTGCTGGACGCCTTGCTGTCAGAGAATATAGCAATATTTCGGTTCCTATAACCTCCGCTTATGTTTAAGTGGATACAACTTTTTATGGCATAGATTTCCACCTGTAAGATATTGTCTAGATTCCCTAAAGGTTCGAATTAGTTCATGCAAGTTACAAAGACCCCAGCTCCTGCATCTTCAAACATTAGCGTGTCGACTGTGTACCAGTTTGTTCTTTTTATTTTAATTTTTTCTTCTTTTGCTGAGTTCTATGTTAAACTTTTTTATGTAGTTCTGCTTCAAGCCGAATTGAACGCTGGGATAGTGTGGAACCGTGTGCTTTGCTGTCAATACGTTTCATTTCCTTGCATTACTATGCAAGATCTTGTCGCTTCTACCTATTCTCAACATATTCATATATGCCTGTTGTTGCAGATATATGTTCAACGACATTTTGGTGCAGGAGAATATCCAAAGCAGTAGTGGCACAATCTATATGGCTACTACAATATTTGCATCACAGAAGCTATTAGTACCTCATGTGATGCAAATAGTAGTCATTCTCTGAACATTGTTCAGTTGTTTTTCGAATTTTATCACGAACCTGGCCATAGTTCGGTACATTCATCATAAAATCTTAGGTATGCAGTCCCAACTTTTCCCTGCAACAGACCATCATGTGATCATAGCCCTTATCGCTTTCTTTACATGGTGGAATATTAACCCAAGATTCTTAACCTCTGTAGAGAATTCTATTAACGCACCATTGAGTATCTTCAATTTGAGTATCATCAATTTATATTGGATCAAATAATGTGCCTTCAAATGTATCCCAGCAATATACACTGTGCTTAAATTTTTATCAAAAACAGCATCCAGCTGAAAATGTTGACCTCCATTTAGGATATTAGGATATCCAGTTAGGATAATGCTTTTGCTTTAAAGCTATTCTATTGCCAGATCGACAATGCAGCTGCGGGAGCTCGTTCCACAATCTCTCCCAGATACCCACGCGCTTTGACAGCGCCTGTCCGCTAAGCATTGAATTCCGCATTCTAATAACAAGGAAGCGTGTGACAAACAGTTTAAATAAGCGCTTCAGGCGCAACTTACCAAGATTTCCGACCACATGTTGGAAGCATGGTCTGTAGCAACGAAGCTTCCTTCTCCATATGGAAGGCAACTAGAAGATTCAAACGGTTCAACACGTTTCTGTAATTGATGTCAATGGTAGATGGTGCTGTTCTGAAAAAAAAAAATAATTTTAAATGTTAAAAATTATTCAAAAACAACGAAGCAGGCTTTGAAAACTTAGAATATTGAAAAAGGTAGAAATTCTGAAAGACAGATGATCTTTGAAACAAAATTTGAAAAAGCACAACTGCAAAGAAATCTCGCAAGCTCGTTTTATTTGACGTGTGCAGTTTATTTTGGTTGAGTTATACAAATTTCATTTACAAAAATAACCAATTTCAAACATTCGCAAAAATATGTTGAGCACCATTTCATTCAGACGCGCGGCTCTCCAAACGCTGAATAGAGCACTAATGGCGACTCCACTTGCCGTACGCCAGGGACATACGGATATTCCGGTGCCCGATTTCTCAAACTATCGCCGCAAATCAGTTAGTAATCCCGAACAAAAGAGTAACTCCGCTGAGGAACGGAAAGCGTTTTCCTATTTGCTTGTCGGTGCCGGTGCCGTTGGTGGCGCATATGCTGCCAAGGGTCTGATCAATGCTTTTATCACCTCAATGGGCGCTTCGGCTGATGTGTTGGCCATGGCCCAGATTGAAATAAAACTGGGCGACATAGCCGAAGGCAAATCGGTTACGTTTAAATGGCGTGGCAAGCCGCTATTCATACGACATCGTACGCCGGCTCAAATCGAGAAGGAACGCCAGGTGGATACTGCATTGCTGCGTGATCCACAAACGGATGATGACCGCGTCATCAAGCCAGAGTGGCTTGTCGTTATCGGTGTCTGCACACACTTGGGCTGTGTGCCCATTGCAAATGCCGGCGATTTCGGTGGTTACTATTGTCCATGCCATGGCTCGCATTACGATTATGCAGGACGCATACGCAAAGGTCCTGCTCCGACCAATCTGGAGGTGCCAAATTATGAGTTCCCGGATGAGGAAACACTGATTGTTGGTTAAAAACCAACAGAAGTACGTGTACTATGAGGTAACATTGGTGCGATATGGTGATATGGTGTTCTAAATTTTTGTATTTGCTGAAAAATAAAACCACTGTATTGCTGTGAAGTTGAAATTTAATTGATTTTAAATAAAATCGAAGATATTAATACCAGACAGAATTAAGTAAAGTGTTTCGAACTTCGCAATTAGTTCATCATCAGTCACCGATGTTTCAATTCTGTGCTGCATGTACGATTAAATTTATTGATACGATTTAATCAATGCTTAATTGAATATTTCGATAATGATTAAATCGTTGCTTCGACTCTATATATCCAAACGATTAATTTGGTATGCGATGCGATGTTTGATACGATTTTATGTAGCTTTCAATGCAATGTTCCGATATGATTTAATCGATTTTCGATAAAGTGTTTTGATATGAGTAAATCGATGAATCGATATAATAATCCGATGTTATTAAATTGATACTTCAATACGATTAGGGCGATGATTCTACTTGATATTTCGATATGTTTAAATTGATGCTTCCGATTAATGTTGAGACATGATGAAATTGGAACATCGAATAGACACTTCAATACGATTATATGAATGTTTACGATTCAATGTTTCTATATGGTTATGTATACGCTTCAATTTGATGTTTCGTTATAAAGCGATTAAAGCGATACTTCAGTTTGACGTTTCGATATCATCAAATCAATGAATTGATACGATATTCCGATATAATTAAACTGTTGCTTCGATTACATGTTTCGATATTATTCGACTGGAAGTTTTGAGGAAATTAAAATATTACTACCATTCGATAGTTCAATACAACATTTCGATTTGAAAATTTAGATAGTTCTATGCGCTGTTTCGATATGATTATATCGCTGCTTTGATTTGATTTTTCGATATTATAACATCGATTAATCGATTGTATGCAATTCGATAAAATAAATCAATGCTGCTCAACAATTAAATTGAAGCTTCGTCTCGTTCTTTCATAATATTTAACTAGATGTACCGATACGATAGTGTGATATGATTTTCCGTGCGATTAAAGTAATGTAATAAATGTTTCAATTTGATTTAATTAAGTTCTTCGATGTTTCGAAAATATATTTCAATACAGTGTTGCGATTTAAATGCATAGAATATTTACATTTGCCTTATTAGATGTAGTTATGCGCCGATATAAGTTTATACTAGATAGGTATCGATACTTTTAAATTCCCATAACAACCGAAAATAGCGTTGCTCTAATTTGATATCCAAAAGTACTCATCTGTACAAAAAACTAAATTTTGTATTCAAGTGAAATAAGTTTTGAAGAATGTAATTAAAATCAATATTATATTGCCAGCTGTTTCCAAAGTGTGACCATATTTCAGAAAGAAAGCAGACGGACTCGCTAAATGTATTGAGCATCAAAATACGTAAAACATTCGGCAAATGCTTCAAATTTAATGAACCATTTGTTGAATCATAGGGCTTAAAGTGAAGCATCTGCTTCTTTCATGCGCAAAGCTAACTCTCTTCGCGCAACAACTCCCATCTGCTTATTGGTATACAGAAGGTATCAATTACCAAAATTTCGACAAGGGCGTCACTGTTGGCATATGTATCTATTTGATTTAGTTTCGTACCTATATAAAACTTAGTATTTTTTATTTAATAAATTTGAGTTATGACGAAATAAACAAGTCTACGACTTGGTATTTCACAAACTGCTCTAAAAAAAATTATGCAGAGTATAACAGAGTAGAGTACTACTGATCCATTAAAAGTACTCATAGCATCGATGTTTTATGTCGATATATACAAGTAAAATATCGATACTTCACAAAATGTTGTTATGAGTACAAATATCGATACCTTCAGGTATCAGCCAATCTCTAATTAAGCGCTTTTTTTTAAGAACTTTTCATAAAGTTTGGAACGGGGTTCTATAAATTCATTATACTGAACTATTGCTTTGAGAGCTCACTTCTATGTAGAACATAAATCCAAAAAAATTCTCAACATCAAAATGCCTTCTTAGTTTGCGAATTCGGTTGCGAATATAAATTATTAAAATGAAATTTAACAATAATTCCTAACAATAATTGCACGTGGCAAAATAATGACAAACAAATCTTCCACGTGCGTCAAATTCAACAAGACGTGTTGCCAGCCTATCTGCCTGCCTGCGTGCCTGCTGTGTTGTGTCTACCTGCTAACAAGCAAACTGATAAGTAGAGTTGCCAAAGCAATTCAGGTTTAGGTATTTTCAATGAACCAATTTTCACTTTACTTTTTTGTTTTTACTTTATTGTTATTTGTAGCATTTCGTACCAAATTACATAAAATATATATATATATATATATATATATATATATATATATATATATATATATATATATATATATATATATATATATATATATATATATATATATATATATATATATATATATATATATATATATATATATATATATATATATATATATATATATATATATATAGCTCTCTCTCTCTCTCTATATATATATATATATATATATATATATATATATATATATATATATCTCTATATATATATATATATATATATATATATATATATATATATATATATATATATATATATATATATATATATATATATATATATATATATATATATATATATATATATATATATATATATATATATATATATATATATATATTTTTTTTTTTTTTTTTCTTACCAATAGCTTTATCTCTGCTTGAAGCATTTGTAAATTATGCCACCAGTAGGTGTAAGCATCTGGAGTGAAAAATAAAGAATAAACAAAAGTATTCAATTGCAAATATATTGAAATTTATTTAAGCCTCACTTTTGTTTTTAGTCGTTTGTCGAATTTTTTGCAATTTTTTCTGCATTTTATAAAGGAAGTTTTTTTTTATCACTGCTTGGTATACAACAGCGCCACCTGACGTCGTCATCGTCGTCGCCGACATTGCTGTCCGTGCGCTGTATACCTACTAACAACTACAAATATTGTACTTCTTCTTAAAGTCCTTGTTGCTTTTCTCTTGTACAACACTGGCGTATATAAATATTTATACGTAATTTATGCGCCTAAATTAGGTTTGGCTGTGTAGGTGGTCCTTTTTCTGCAACACTCACTCCCACGACCACTTTAGACTCGAAACATTTCACACAGAAGAAAAACTTAACAAAAAAAAGAAAAAAAAAGAAGAAAAAGAAGAGAAGAGAAGATGAGAGAAGAGAAGAGAAGAAGGACGTTACCGTCACCAACGTCACGTTGTCTTATTGCCTGGGAAGTGCCTAAATATTCATTGATGCTCGTCCTTTTTCTTAGAACGCTCGCTCTTTCAATAGCAACGCATAAATTTAAGACAAATTTTCTACAAGTATCCTGGCATCACTACATTGCAGCCATTTTCTTCCCTCTTGACTCACTAGCTTCGCCATTTTGCCTCGTTTATATTATGCTGCTGTATTATCCTTGTTGCTTTTTTTATTTTATTTTGATTGCGCTTTGTAAGTGTCTATGTCATTTTCGCTGCTTTTCCTTTTTCAAAGCTGTTTTCACGATTTTCCTTCCTGCATTCTTCTTTTTTTGCGAATCGCTTCAAATATAATTTTAAAAATAATTACATTCCGCCGCATTTGGAAATATTTGCTTGCTACTTTGGAGTCCTTTTTAATACGCTGCGCATACTGCACACTTTGGTGTAAAAGTCAGCACTATATTTTGTGTTTCGTTTATTATAAAAGTGTGGCTAGTACTAGACTCTTAAGTAGTAAAATAAAACTTCAGCTTAAACTTTAATTCAACTGCAAGAAGATTTTCGCTATTCCCATTACTGAGTAAGAAACTGTCACGAAAATATCGATCGCTGCACAGCAGATACTTTGCTTTGTAAAATGTTTATCCTTATTTTCAAAACACTGAGAAAAATAAAGACGGCAACAAGTTGCAACGAAATATTATCTTCCACCAAATTTTGTTTCACCAAAGGTTTTCTATCGACCAAAAAAGCCTTTAAGGTTTATAAGTACATACTCTAATAAATCGCCACCAATCTTGTTCCACCTTCCAGCAACAAGCTCAGATACCGAAGAATGCGGAAATTACTGAAAACTTCCAAATACTTTACTTTTATTACAAATTTTACTACCATTTCTGTTGCCAATTTTTTATTAATTTTTGTCTCCATTTCAAACTCACTTCTGTGTGCATTTGTTCCATCTTCCATCGGTGTCTTCATTTCTGTGTCCATTTCTGTCTCTGTTTCAGTCTCCATTTCAGCCTCTATTTCTGCCTCCATTCCTATCTCCATTTCAGTCTCCATTTCTGTCCCCATTCCTATCTCCACTTCATTCTTCATTTGTATCTCAACTTCAGTCTCCATATCGTTGTTCGTTCGCATCTCCATTTCAGTTCCATTTCTGTCTCCATTCGTATTTCCATTTCAGTCTCCATTTATGTCTCCATTCGTATCTCCGTTTCAGTTCCATTTCTGTCTCCATTCGTATCTCCACTTCAGTCTCAATTTTTGCCTCCGTTCCATATCTGTCTCCATTCCTTTTTGCACTTCCATCTAAATTTCATTCGTCGGAATTATAGAATTCGTGTGAAGTCGGCAGCATCGTTGTGCTACGCTATAAACCCATTTATGTTCTACGACCCATAGCCACTACTTCAGGAAATGAATTTCCATTTCAGGTACGATAATCAGCTGTTCTGCTTATTTTTTAGTGCTGGTAATTGTTAGTCCTTTTATTTTAATGTAGAACCTCAAGAGTTATATCACCGAGTGACAGGTAATAGTCACTTCTGCATGAAAGTCAAACTAATGGAAAACTTACTTATGAAGTAACAGATTTTGCTTGGTTGTGATCGTAACATCAGAATATTTTTTAAGTTTTTTCATCTGATTTTAGTGATATTACTAAACTATATGCTATCATTGCCAACTTCATCGTTTCATTAAGAAGTTTTCACGGATTCTTAAGGCTTATCTACTATTATATAGTAGTTATGCCCTAATACAATCAGTATGTTTTCCATGTAGTTTGCATTGCAATGTCAGCATCATACGCTTCGGAACTTACATTAAAACAAGATTTTCTATGTTTTCAAGTACATAAATGTAAGCGTGCTATTCAAGTGTCCAGCAAACAAAGCCCATACATAGTTGCTCCACTGGTACCCAGTTTCTGACTTAAGCTGCCAGCAAGCAGCTCCCTAGTGAATTCATCAAGTTTGCATGTTTCACCATTGCACACAAAAATGCCTAAAGGTGCAGCCAGGCAATAGTATGTCCTTCTATTTTCATTTTTTTTTTTCTTTTTTTTTCTACTTTTTGTCACTGTTCTGTGCACATTAAATTGCATACTCGTCTGCATACTAATGTTCTCACGTTGTTTTGAAGCCATTTTTTGTTGACTTCTGTTCAACAACAATGCTTCGGGATTGAACATTTGTGCTAGTTACACATTTCTTTTCTTTTCGTTTTTTTTTTTTTTTTTTCGATTTTTTCGATTTTTTTTCTTTTTTTTTTTTTGTTGGTATTGCAACATTTTAGGCGCGGTTCATTGCATAAGCTAGTTACTTGGAAGAAATTTGCCTATTTTAAAATTGAAGTGACCGAGTGTAGCTATGCTGTAGGCAAATCAACTACACAATGAACTCTGTGCAGAATTTTCTTCGTGACTTTTCTCCCCAACCATTTCAATACTCAATTGAATTATCCTATTTGTGTCCATTGCTAGTCACACTAGTCTTACTATTTATATTGTTGTGTGTCGACAAAGCCGTGATAAATATTCAATGCTTAAGTCGTCTATAAATATCTTTTTTTTTTGTTGGAGTTCTTCTACTCTATATACAATGCAAACACCATAAAACAGTCAGTTAACAGGGTCAATTTGTGTGTACCAGAATCAGCGTATGAATGAGTTTATGGGCGTTTGTATTGGCGCGCATAGTTCACTGTATGCCATTTTATATGTCCTGCGGCACATTACATCCTCGTTGTTTTTATTGTTGTTGTTGTTGTAGTCCGCCTGCCTGTCTGCTGGCATACAACGTATAAAAGTAAAGCAACGCAATTTGTCTCATGCTACGATATATCGTATATGAACACTGAAACAAAATGACTATAGCGACAACTTTTTGTTTTTTTTTTTTGTTATACCCTGCACTTCTAGCATGAAAAGGTATATTAAGTTGGTGCAAATATATGTAACAATTAATAGCAGGCATTACAGTATCTAAGATTATTCTTTACCATCGCAAACGAATTCAAACTTCCAAAGCGCCATTGAATTTAGCTTAACTAAGCCTGAAATTTTATTTTTTCGGATTGCAATTCATTTGCTCAACGTTAAACTTCGTTTGTCCAAACAAAAACTTCGTTTGCTAACATATGAACTATAGTTTTCACTCATATAAAAAGTAGTATTAGGCGGTTCGGGTGAAATGTGAAGTACGTTGGACAATCTTGAACTCTAAATGGGAGCTCAAAAGGTTCGCAACGCTTGAGTATTCTGGTGGCTCAGCTGGTGTACGAGTATATATTAATCGCCAGATGGTACAACTTCTGCACATAGGTGCCCTCAGTCTGGTTATCTCCTACTTAACCCAAGGTATTCCAAGCTAATCGTGGATTGGAGATCATCCTTAGATATTTGCTTTGGAACTTTCGTAGAATTTCTACGTTCGAATCCCTTGCCACTCCTGGTTTTATTAAGGCCTTGTAGAGTTGGATCTAGTTACATGTCAATAGTTTTGGTTGACTCAGCAGCATGAACATTTTCCGCAATATGAAATGAAAGTCCTTTTTCTTGGCCGTTATGTGTCAGCGGTCTGTCTTGTGTCAACCCAAAATATTTGATGGAAACGCATGATGTATTTTTAGAAGAATTCACGAAATCGACACAATGTTCCATCAATGGAATCACAGACCATTTGCGTCCACTATGTATTGTAAGCTACTTGAAGCATTTGTAAGAATTTCAGAGACTGCCATAAAAGCCATGACGTCTGCGCTTGGTCGGGGATGATTGGCATGTCCGCTAAAAATATGGTGCAAAAAAGGGGACTACAGCTTTAATATTACTTAGATGGAACTCAACGTCACCAAATGTCACCTAGAAGTTTCTGTCTGCTATGTAGGATTATATGAACAAATAATATGCTGTGGACAGCCATAACTTTAAAGCAACTTTTAGAGCAAGCCAGCATGTCAGACTCAGTCGAAAGCCTGTTTGACGTCTAGCAGAACAGCAGAGCAATACTATCTTTCCTCGAAGGCCTCCAATATACTTTCCTCTAAACGATGCCATGGTTCAGGAGAGTCATGGCAATCGTCTGAATCGAAACTGATAATCGGGAATCAGTTTAGCTTCATTCGATATTGGAAATAATCTACTTAAGCTAGAAATTTTAATAGTGTGAATAGATCATACATTAATAAAAATAATCTACATATATTCCGGATAAAATAATCTACATATATTCCGATTTGGACTATAATAGCATGTAGCACTCATATCTTGGGTTCTAATGTTCGTGCAAATACCAAAACTCTATTAATAAAAGAAGAGAAATAAGCAAAAAAGTTTACTTTTGTTAGTGTCAACTCTAACTTTAGTGTCAATTAGCATACCATTGTACACAACAGTTGCGAATAACAATTTTATGCTAAAAAATACCAACATTTTCATAACTAATATTTTTTAGCAGCTGTTCGATTGGAACTAAATTTAGTGTCGCCTTTTTCAAAGTGCTTATTAGTACAAAATTCTATTCTTCCAAATTACTACGTCAACACTAAATTGTTAAAAAAAAAGACTTTAGGTCAGTTTAAAGCGTATCTCATAGTCGATTACACACAATTGCTTATATTTGTTATTGTTGCGGCATTTTCTTTATACATTTTATTGTTGTTTTTATACATTGTTGTTGTTGTCGTTGTTGTTGTTTTTGTTGTTGTCATCAAGTGTTGTCTAGCAACGTAAGCATTAATTCCGGAAAACAAATACTCAAAGCGTCAACGCTTTCAAGCGTATAAAGCGTGGCAATCTAGTTGATATTTATTTTGTTGTTGTTGTTTTTGTTGTTGTTAAATTTTTCTCCGCAGGACTTTAGCATGTGTTTGGTATTACAATATATATGTGCTTACACACTTGCACATATGAGAAGAAGGTTAAAGCATATAGAATGATATGTGTTAGTCCAAAACTTTTCGCTATTTTGCAACACTGTCTGTTGTTTATTTGACTGTCTTGCATACTCGGCAAGCAAACAAAACCTTTTAGAAGAGGGTGTACTGAATAGATTTAAGATTAATTGACATGATTAAAGCTACATTGAAAGCATGAATCTTCAGCTTAGAACATCATGTAAATTTCGAATGGCATTGACTATACAAAGTTTTTTCGAGTCAATGCCTTAATACGCTGATATATGAGAGCTTGTTAGAGTTGTTACTTGACTTAATTAAAACAGTACAAACATGTAATACTCACTGTTTTATATTTTTTCTAATTTGAAAGCTTAGCTCATCTGTCGTAATGTGAAGATAGGTTGTATTTCAGGAAGTTTAGCTTTCTACTATCTCGTAAATCATTTGGGCTTGCTAATTTAAAATTCATGAACCGGCTCTGCAGTTCCTCCAAAGATTGAATCCACGGTTCTTATTTAGTTTAGCATTGCGGAGCAGTTCAACAAAGATGATGATAGTAATTTCATATGAGTATCCTCAGCATGTCTATATGCTCGCTTGTCCATCTCATTGGATGTGCACATTGCTTTCCGATACACTGCTCACTTCTGTCTTATCAGTTCCACAACCGTGGGTTATAATATAAAGTTTTTTTTTTTCAATTTGCATTTGTTGCACATAATTGCTTAATTGCAAATTATAGATTAATTTTTACGTTTATGAATAATCGATTGCTTTCAATAAACGAACCATACTAATAAAACATACTGAGATCTAACGTCAGAGGAGTGGTTGTAGCTTTTGAACACGTTTCTCTTTCTGAAAGCTACCATCTGTTATTAGACTATGTATGGTCAAGTTTTGAGTAATATGTATCATTAAGTTTATGAAAGGCAGAGAGGCGGACCGAAATAAGATGTTTACTGTGCTTATGCGGTCAGAGAAACAAATTGTTTCAACCGCTGCTTGGCCTCTGATTTGTTGCGCTGGATTCATGTGCTATTCTGCTTTCTGTTCATCTGTCTAACATCCATGTGTGTGCTTAATGACTGTAAAATAACAATTTAATGATGCAGATTGCTCAAAATTTGGCTTAGTCTAATGTTAGATGACACTTTCCACAAAGAAATTTGATTAAAAACTATGAGCGTTATATTATGTCAGATCAAGTACCGTTATATGTATCTATGGAGCAAGTAAAGTTAAATAACGTACAGAGTATATCAGCGTTCTTTCTGGTTTTTCGTTTCGGAATGATCTTCTTTTCGTTTCGAAAAGATCTTCGAAGTTAAATTTAATGCAATTTGTAGAGTAATTGGTTCTTACTATATCAGCTGCGCTATACAAATTATAAGCTAAAATAATTTCGTAAAGCGAGAGACGCAATTCAGCTCTAAACACTTCTGCACACCCTCGTGTAAATATAGAAAAACTTCATTCAATGCTTTTAACACGTGTATAGTATGAGTAAAGCAGCCTTTCAAGCAGTCTGATTCCAACTCCTACTTCCTTTTTTTTTTTTTTTGTTATGTTTGTTTTACTCTTAGTTCATACGATATATATATATATATATGTATATATATATATATATATATATATAGAAGTATTCGTTCTTTGCTTTCTAAACCTATCTAAATATATACTACTCGTATGTATGACTGTGGTTAGTTATGCCACACAAACAACGCTGACAGTGGCTGGCAAAACGGCAGAAACGGAAACGAAAACGGAAATGGAAATGGAAATAGTAGTAGCTACGAAAATGTTCGGTGTGAAAGTAAACACGTCGGAATTTAGTATTTCGTATTTAGTTCAGATGCGCAGCATACTTTGCGGCTTTAAAGCAAATCGCACACTCAGTCATTCGAGCTCAAATACGCACACACCTCAGTGCACAAATTTAAGTAAAACTTTGTCCAATTTTCCATGTGAACAACCGGCGGTTAAATCATTTGTCAGACTTTGACAGCCATAAAGATCTTTATTAGCAACAACAATATTTAACTGCGACAAGAAAATTAAACATTAATTACGCATCTATGATACATAAATTTATTAACACTTGACTGCATTGAGATTTTAATTCATTGATTGTAAATATAAAAACTTTATGCATTGCCATAAATTAGCTGGCTTCATTTGCTAAAAGAAGCTGCAGGATTTACACGTACAGTCATAAAATTTATTAATTGAACTTAAATTTATTGCTGACAAATATGAAACATAGCAGCAAAGATTGTGCAGAATTTTTGTATATGCATTCGAATTAAAATTGTTTAAATGCATGCAAAGTATAGGCCATGAACTATTGATATAGTAAATATATATTACAATAGAATGTGTGACCAGCGTTTGACTCAACTAAACGCAATTTAGGCATAATTTTGTATATTATTGCGTGTATGCATTTTTTGTTATTGCTGTTTCACCGCGCTTAAATTACAACAACAAGCATAACAACAAACAGAGAGATAGTAACCAAAATAATAACGAAGCGTATACAAAGTGAAACACGCAAGCTTCCATTTCTTTCGCGCTCGCATAATCTTATCAACTTGTAACTATCTGCTCGCTTGCTATCATTTAATATTTGCTTATGTGCCTTTATATTTCATGTAAAGCCTATGTGTGTCTATTTCGTTCTGGGAGTGACATTTGATAAAACCTTTTATGTAACAACAGCTGTGATAAATAACTTAGTGTTTGATAGCTAATTATATATACCCATAATAGTATAAACCCAATCCAAAAGCAGAAAAACTCGCCTTCAAAAGCAACTCTTACGTGTCTTAAACAGGCTTAAAGCTTGCAATAAGTTCTTCCACATCTTTCATTTCTTTAGAATACCAAAAACCCACATTTTCTCAGCGCTGCTTTATTATTTTGAAAGTAGTATATAATTTGATTTTATTTATTCATGCTGGCTTTATCGTTCAACTTCAACTTTTTCGCTGAAAACTATAATTTTTATGTAAATGCGTTTATAATTCAAATTCTTTGAAGCTATCGTTATTTATGCACGTTGTACCTATGTATATAATACAATGAGGAAACTTTTCGCTTTATATTTTGGCTTCCGAACAAAAAGTCGTTTTTATACGCTTCATACACTTAACAGTGCATAGAGTATTTTAATTTTATAAAGCATTGTACAGAAATATATTTGAAATGTAAGGATTCATATATATTTTAAATGTAAGGTATATCACGGTGGGATATTCTCTTTGAAGTGAAAATGTACTGAAAAGATTCTTTAATTCCTAATATGCACCAAGAATGCGAAATAGTGGTCTTTGGAAGTGCACTAGTATAAAAATGAATCGAAATAAAAGTTTAGATCTCAAAGTTCGGCAAAAAAAAGGCGATTCGAAGAAAGGAGACTAGTCGGAATGGTATTAGAAAGTACTAAAAGCGTAACTTAAAAGCGGCATTGGCGTTTCAGAATACAGTCGTTGGAGTTCAAACATTTTTAGCCGTTACAAACTAGTATCTGTTTTGCCAATCACCATTTTTGTTTGTTAAGTATGCGAGACCAAAAATTACAAGCTGCAAACATTCTGATAGTGTTCTCAGCAAATTTTAATAATTCATTGCATGGGTTGTTGTATAAAAGTACTTTAATTAATTTAATGGATTGGGATTTAGTAAAAGTTCTATGCGTGGAGGGCATACAGTGGTGCCAAGATGTAAGAAATGTAACCACTACTGTAATTAGCGACCCAAGAACTAATAAAAGCCGAGTTTCAACGAGATTAAATGGCTTTTTCCATTAGTTGTGCGCCATTTTGAGTTCGGAAAATTTGCGACCTCAAAAACAATTGCAAACTAAATTTGATTTCGATGCAGTAATTAAAAAAAAAATCTGAAATTTTAATATCAGATTCATAATCAGCTACCTCAAATTTATATAGGCCATGACAGTTTTAATTTTGGCCAGCTTTTTTTGATTTCGAAACACTGTGCGGAAGCACATTGTCCATTTTTAGTACATACAGCGACATAAGCCATCTAAAGCACATCTATGTCAATTAGTTTTAGATAGGTGCTGCAGGCTATGATTTTTAGTTGATGCAGCACAAAATTAAATTATGTAATTTACTTCAAGGGGTCTTGACCTA
>JAWNNQ010000870.1:0-45599 GCA_035044765.1 Leucophenga montana | reverse complement strand
ACACGTAGAGTAAATTACAATCGAATTTTAATTTCAATTTGGACAATTTCCCAACGTTGTGGCAACGTCAATTCATTCAAATTGAAATGACAAGTCTTGCAGATCACAAATGACAAATGCGGACATCACTTTTGGTAGACCCTTTACAACATAGGCCCAAATTTATGATCGAGCAAGTCAATAAATATGCATAAAACATTAAGATGAGAATCATTCATATTGACACAACATTTTTGCTCTAGTTATGTGATAACGAAAAATTTTTCACTAATTTATCGCATTTAATTTTAAAATATTGTCATGGTTCTCGTGCTTTTGCGATTTTACAATACACGCACGAACCCACAATACACCACCTCAAGTACTTTGTCACCAAAGCAACACCGCAAAGCATACAAAGAGTCGTCCTTCAACCACAATTTCTTACTTATGTTAACATTAGCTCATGTTCTTAAAACCAATTTCTAAATAAACACATAAATGGACATATTACAATTCTATAGAAATAACCTGAAATGGTCTAATGTTGAACGCAAAAATAATGTTGCACAGTAGAATCAATCGAACATCTGAGTCATCTCCACCTGCTGTATCCAGTTAGAATAACATCTTAATCATATTATGACCTGCTCTGAAAAAGCGATTAACTAATATCAAGTTTAATCTACAATATGTAACTAAATAATTTCATCCTTGCCAACCATGCAAAGCCAAACACAAAGAATCACTTCAAATGTTTTAATTAAATTACGCTAAAACTATCGTGACCATTGTTGAACGCTTAATGCATCATTTACTTAATTGAATCATATACGAGCAATATAATAACAGCCGCAATATTATCCACAGTACGGTATATTCGGTCGTGTAGCTTCCAATAACGTACACTGAGACTCTAATTGGCAGATGGTATTGGCTATAGTAGGCTTGGAAGGTCAATGTTGCACACCGTATGTTGCTCGAAGTTGCAAAAAACATTTTTCACAGAACGCTGACTTTCGTAATACAGCTGAATAATTTGGAGACGTTGTTGCAGTGTGACTCATTCCATAATAAATTGTCAAACTTTACTGAATAAAAATAAGATGAACCTCCAAGAATCCCGCAACCGTGGTAGTGCCTACAAATAGGTAAATCGAGGTCAAAAGTCAAACGCATCGCATAGGATGCCTACGTTTTTGTACATGTTAAATGCTGCTTCCATTATTTATCTATTCATACATAATGTTCGTGATTTTGAAGACCCCACTCGTTGAGTTGAATATTTAACTTGTAACTAATAAAAATAAAGATATTGTACTTTTACAGGGTCTACAACTTCTCCTTCGCTTTGATTCCTTCGCATTTTGACATTTCAAAAGAGACCCAACTTTTATGCAAAGTATAAAAACTCTCCCTATTCAAAACAAGCATTTTTCGAATTTCACATCGAAGTACTTTGTAATCGGAATTGGAATGAATGGTTTTCCAGTTAAATAAAGAAAAACAGCTGCCAAACAAGTTCGGCGCACAAATTGAATTTGCGCGAAACCAAACAGCATATCAAATATATATCCAATACAGCAGCTACGCGCACACAAACATACAGATAGATGTCATTGGAACGCCAAGATAACATCGGCAACAAAATCAACCATGCGTTCAGAAATTTGGGCAATGTATACGTGTTACCTGAGTACCACGGACAACAGTTGAAAAACTCGAACGCTGAAGGAACTGAAAGCAAGCAAGAGGACCAAATAAACGAAGCCCCGGAGAGAAAAAACAAAAAACCTCCAAAGACCACGTAATCTATGCATGTACATGTGCTGTGCTGTACTCTCCGGCCTAATCCACATGTACAACATAATCAGGAGGTGAGAGTTGTCCCATGTAGTTTTTGTGGCGATGGCAACTTTAGATGGACGGATGGCGCAAATGAAAAACAACAAAAACAACAAGCCGCAGGCTGTCACATGTCCTCGTATAAAGTTTCTCCTCTCGGCTGCCGGCAGCAAATGGGGTTGACAGTTAACACGTTGACCACAAACAGCGGATGTCGACGTCAAATAACCCAAAAAAAAAAAATCCAGAAAAAAAGAAAGATAAACAAACAAAATGAAAGCTCGTTAAATAAATCAAACAAATATGTACAACAATGACTGCCTCCGGACACACAACGTATATTCCGTGTGTATTTGGCTTTTTGTAGAAAACTCAAAGACCACTCAAAGACTTTTCCAAGTATCGAACTTTAGTAGAGTTTTTCCATTAAAAGGCGGCGACGTACATCATAAATTCATAATACATATCGCCTTTGTCAGAGTTTTGACTGATTATCACACAAATGTTTGTGACAAGCGAACCAAGGCAACGTCCGCACGAAAGTTATATCGAAATGTGGATTGTGTCCGCATACATATACAGTGAGCTTTTTTAGAGGTATATAACTTTAAATTGAAATAAAATAAATAGATAATATTGTGGCATTATGACCGAAACGGTAATGCCATATCTCACGAATTGGGCTCCCAATATTGGCGTCCAAAACTGAAATCGTTGCTTACTTGTACGCTTAGACGAACAATTTCAAGTAGCACAACAGAAAATAGTTCAGCGGTGTCAGATCACATGATCTTGCGGTCTAGGCAATGAGTCTGTTTCTGGAGATTATGTTATAAACAAACTCTTCCCTCAATAAGTCGATGGTTGATGGAAGAAGTACAGCACGCCACAACATGGTTCGATGTTGGGCGCAGTTGACAGTGCATTTTCTTCGGTTTTTGTTTAAGAAGATTGACCAGTTAGTGCGACTAGCCCATAAACCGCATCAAACAATGCAATTGTCGGTAACTGAAAGATCACCATTCGATTTTCGTCGCTCCAAATGCGATAATTTTGCTTATTATGAAAGCTATGGCAAAGGTGACTGCTTACTAAACAAAATATTCCAACCAATCAAGCGACTCTTTATATAATTTAAGCCTTTTTATAAAACTTACATGCTAAAGAAACACCTTTTATTTACAAGTATTTACTTGAATGCCTCTAAACGTGTTTGAAGATAGCCGAGTGGGGTGTCAAAAACGTGACAAAGTTATAAGTCATCAAAGTTTCCTATGTAGTTATAAATTAATATACATCTTATATAATGTAGTTATGTTTATATTTCATATATGCATGTAGATAAATATAGTTAGATATGAAGGTCGAACGCCTTTTGACAAAAAAGTTACCTTGCTTAAATATGGTTTGAGTTGCTGGAATATGGTTCGATTAAGTAAATGATGAATTTAGAGTTCAACAATGGTCACGATAGCTTAAGCGTAATTTAATTAAAACATTTGAAGTGATTCTTCGTGTTTGGCAAAGATGAAATTAATTAGTTATATATTGTAGATTAAACTTGTTATTAGTTTATCGCTATTTCAGAACAGGCCATAATATGATTGAGGTTATCCTTACTGAATACAGCAGTCGGAGATGACTCTGATGTTCTATTGATTCTATTTGATAATAATTTCTTCGCTGAATTTGATGAGGACTATTTTTATTTTCAACATGAATGGCGGAACTTACTACACAGAAAAAATAGAGTCATTCTAAAAATAGGTTTGAAATTTGTATTTTTATCCGAAGACGTTCTTAAAAATTTTTAGTACGATAAAAAATAAAAAATTTCAATTTTGCTTGTTTTCATTTTGCTTTTGCTTTGGTTTTTTAACGATCGAGTAGGCTGGTCACTTTGCAAAAAATTCTGATAAATTTTTCAGCTCGCGAACTCGGCGTTACGGTTATAGGCTTAATAAGAGTCGTAACATTGAAAACTAGTATAACGCCTGAAAAATATGAGCGGTAAAGTTAAAGGCAAGTCATGAAAACGACCCTTAGAATAAAAATACTTGAGAGCAAACTAAAATTTAGTCTCTCATCTGCTCTCAACTGATTCCGCATTGCCATGGTGGAACGGAAAAGTGCCGCATCCGCCAAGAGGGTTAGAGCGCGACAAAAACAGTAGGTATATTCTTTCTCTGTTCTGCCAAGGAGAAACCAAGCAGTAAAAAATCACAAAAGAGAGCAGCTAGTCAAAATTTTACACAGCTGCTCTCAACTAATTCGGCATTGCCATGATGGCACAATACGGTTTTAGCTCGTCACATAGAATTTTTGGCAAACTGCCACATAAAACAATCAAGTATAATTAAGTTTAAATATTATTAAAAGTATTTATTTGTACAATTTTATTGTATTTTTTTTTTTTTTGAAGTGATTACGTCTATTAAATCGATGAACGCCGGCTGCATGTACGAAAAAGCATGACTCATTTACCGTGCGTGCAAGCGAGAGCGCGGAACAACCGCTCTCGCTCGTTAAAGACGTTCGGATGATCGACAAACATGAGCGCTGATCGACAAACGTGTGCGGCTACAGCTACACATCTCTGAGTGAAATCACGTAGCTGAATTATCGGTGAACGTTCTTCGTTTCTTCCTTTCATATGTGTGAAGTGGTTTCGATGGATTCTCTGGATGTCCGGCGCTAAATGCAGGTTTTAGTCGTTCGACAGATATGTTGTGAGTGGTTCCATTTATGACTATGGCGAAGTGTCTGTCGCTTATTCGTTCTTTAATCTCATGATGCCCAGTGTACGGAGGTTCAAGTGGTCTTTTGATGCGGTCGCTGCGTAAAAATACATGGCTACATGTGTGTAAGTTTTTGTGAATGAATACTGTTTTGTTTATGTGATGCTAAACTGGTGCTGGTCGAACTTCTCTGATGTGTGCACGAAATTTGATGAAAAATTGTGTTGGATCAGGTGCTTCATCTAATTCTATGAATAATTCGCCTGGAAGACGGATGTCTTTTACATAAAACATTTCTGATGTCCTCTTTGTAACGAAGTCTAAGAATTTATAACCAAGGTATCGGACGATTGTACATTAATCTTGCTTTTATATTCTTTATCGCGATTTTTTTATCATCTCCAAGCATTGAAATGAGAAAATTTTCTGGGTGACGGTCGTATCCATTTCGTTGGATTACCTTGTCAATAATTATCTTCAAATCGGAGCTCAAATAGCGACTCATACTAATGGTTTTCCATAGGTGCTTAGCTCCGTTTATGCATGACGGATTACATTTTATTGTAGACCACATCGGGCCATAAACTTTCATCACGGACGTGGCTAGTATCACTAACTTTTCTTCTGGGTTAGTTTTAGTGGCATTGGATATTAGAATTCGATTAGCTGTTGTTAGCCATCTATAATGGTTAAGGGGTCCACGTTCCGTATTAGCTAAATTTGTAGCAAATATACCAGTACTGATAGCAGTCATTAAATCGTAATGATATTTTTTGCCAGTGCCCAAAGTATTTCTAGTAATTTAGAGGCGTTGTAAAATCCGATTCGGAATTGTTAAATTATCGGATTTACAATAGGATATCGGATTTAAATGGTGTTGTAGAATCGGATCGGATTGGTATTTTTTCGAACACAGCCAAATCCGATATTCGAATCAGATGTTCTGTCATATGGTGAAAAACTAAATATTTGTTTGGAAGCAAAATAAGTACCGGAGTGGTTGCATTTATGTTATTGCAGGAAGAACCCAACGAAAAAATGAAAAGGAAGATTTTAAAGGACCGAATCAATCCATTATCGTTCAGTTCAAGCTTTCTCTCATTATCCTTGTCAAGGAACTCATGCAAACGCTGCGATGTGCTTTTAGTTTTCATTCGTTTTGGAGTAGTGCAAATTGGAGGTGAATTAGCGCTTCTTTTAGATGATGTTGCAGCAATCACATCGCCTTTAACATCTTCTTCCATCTTGGTCCAAGCCACACGCAATACCTGTCCTGAAAACTGATGGCGTTATGCTGCATATGCGAGCAACAGGTTCCTCTTCTTGGGTCAGTTCGAAGCTGGAAAAAGGTCCGCCGCCAGCTGTACGTGTCTCGGCTTTGTTGTGTGACAATTTCGTTTTAACTTCGTGTTTCCATTCGGTCCAGCTCTTTTTCCAGCCATTGACATCCTTTTGTAGTGGACCCGCGCCATTTAACGACTCCGTTAGTTCCTTCCAAAAAGACTTCACCAAATGTTTGTCCCGCTTTGTGCAACCCTTAGCGATGTCTTTATTTTGATCCATAAATTCGAGTAGTATGGAGTTTTGGGCTTCGTTTTTATGCTTCCCCCTTTTTAAAAACAAAAACGAAGAAATTAAAGGGTTTCATTAATATAAATGGGTAAAAATTTCTTACATTTCAATAAAATTTAACTTTTCAATAGTAATCCGCTTGCGTGTTTGCCTTCGCTTTGTTTCCGATAATTAAATTGGAAAAATCTGATTCTGCAACCGACAAAAAAAATCGGAATGTGTGACACATAACAAACATTTTTTTCGGGTTCATTTCCGATTCCGATAGCAAACGGATTTTGCAACGCCCCTGATTGTAGGTATAACGGTGAATTCTACTACGGGCATTGTGTGACAATTTTGTAATTGAGATCCAATGGCACCTGAAAAGCATTTAGGACCTGAGGTTTTCCATTTAAATGCAACAACAAATGTCGCATTCTAACTTTTCATGGTAAAGACTGGAAGATGGTACAAGTACGCTATCGCAGGAGCTGCTGCTTTCAATTGCCAATTCATCAGTTAAAGAACGAGAACAACAAGGTTTATCAAAATTATTTACCTCTCTGTTACGCTGTTTTCTTTCTTGTTTTCACACCGCCTATCATCATTTTCCTTGTTGTTCTTTGATCGAGTAAAAAACTTACTTATTCCTTGGGAACACAACTACCTTTTACACAGTTACAATTCGAGATAACTTCACATTTGCAGCTGCAAATATCAAACAATGGGTCTCTGTTATAAATGTATTAATCTTATCTTAATATTTTTTGATAGTTCGACGGCCTTGATATGGTTTCATTAAGCTTCTTTATTTGTCGTGGTAGGAGCTAATCAGTTGTAAAATTCTTTTAAGACTCACGGTTGGCAGCGACGATTTTTGCCACATTTCTAAAACTTCGTGTGTCACTCTTTCAGATATTTCATGAACTGTTGGCTCTTTTGTTGTTTTGTCAGGCTTCAATTCATGTTTGATGAAATATTAATTTTTCATAACGTCGTTGTTGGT
Organism: Leucophenga montana; assembly: GCA_035044765.1. Lineage (NCBI taxonomy): Eukaryota > Metazoa > Arthropoda > Insecta > Diptera > Drosophilidae > Leucophenga > Leucophenga montana. The sequence goes on along the minus strand of JAWNNQ010000870.1, from coordinate 38,477 downwards.
AACTGCGATACTGGCAACTTCTCCGGGAAGCCAAACACAGGATAACTCGTCATTTGTCGTGTTTTTACTTGAGACATGTTTCTGTAATCAAGAAAATAATATATACAATAAATATAAAATATAAAATAATATTAAAATAAACTGCGCTTATAAAAGATGAAAAATACTACTTACACTTTTTACACTTATTACTTACACTTTTTTCAAAACTTTATGATGATGAAGGCACCTCTAAACATAGCACGAGCTAAATGATTTTTGTGCTTAATTGTCTTGTGCTTAATGATGACATAAAATAGCAACTTTTTACAGGTATGGTAAAGCAATAGTAAAAAAAAAAGTCGCTCCACCCTACTAAGCATGCCTGTTGAAGTTTTTCGAAAACTGCTTGTGAATGTTTTTGATGTTCTTCTGCGTTTGAAGAAAATACCAGTATGTCATCGAGGTAACAAAAAACGAAATCGTCATCTCAGAATATGATGTCCATGTAGCGCTGGAATGTTTGAGTTGCATTTCTGAGTCCAAAAGGCATCACTGTAAACTCAAACAAACCAGCTTGTGTATTGACGGATTCATCGGAATGTTGTAGTATGCTTTGTTGATATCAATTTTGGAAGAAATTGTTTTCTCATGCAGTTTGTCGCTAATGTCATCGATATATGGAATTGGATACCGATCTGGTTGTGTACAAGCGTTTAGTTTTCTATAGTCGCCACATGCACGCTAGCGGCCTGTGTTTTTCTTGACCAGATGTACTGGACTAGACCAGGGGCTGCTCGATGGACCAACTATGCCAAGTTGAAGCAGTGTATTAAATTCATCTTTGATGACCTGAAGTTTTTCTCCAGTATAACGACGTTTGTATTCTGCTATTGGTTGACCAGAGGTGATGATGTAATGATAAACCGCGCTTATGTCCGGCAATTTGTAGTTGTTGATGTTAGTTAGTTAGTTGTTGAGATTAGTTAGAATTTAGATGATGGGTCTATGGTGTATATACTTTATTGGTCATTTTTAAAAATATATCCATCTGTCTTTAGTTGAGTCAATGGATCGAAACCAAGCCAAAGTGTTCGAGGAAATATGCGCCGATGATTGCTGATTTGACAGCTGCTACGATGAACTTCCATTTAAATGATCGACGTAGACCCAAGTTGAGCTCAAGTGGTTTGATTCCGTAAGAATGAGTGTATTGCTGGCTTCAAATAAGTTTAGCTCCTCGGCAGATGAGTCTTGGCTGTTATTTGCATATGTTTTGGGTAGAACGGAAACTACTGAACCTGAATCCATTAAAAATGTAATTTTGTTTTTGAAATCGTAAATGTGTAATCATGTTTCTGCTACGCAAATGTTTGATTCGATACCAACTGTACATTGTGACGGCAGCGAAGCTAGTTTTTCGATTGAGAATTGGTTGTCGTGTTGAATTCGCATGGCTGTGCGCACTTCTTTGACGCTGCACCAAATGGAATATGATAGTAGCAAACCTTTTGTTTTGGTGTGGATGAGCGTGAGCGTTCACGGATTGGCGATTGCATGCGATTGTACATAAACTTGGTTGTATTATGTGTTGCATTGATATCTCTAGTGCAAGCGAGCGTGATTCAAAAGCCTCGCAATACACTGATATGGGAGAATTGTTCAATATGCGATTAGCAATCTCTGCCATTGATTCGAGGTCTTCAGATTTGCATGCCAACAAGCTGCATCGAATGTTATTTGTCATATGTTGAAGCCACAACCTTGTAAATCCTTCGGTTCAAATGAATGTGTCAGCTAAATCACGCAATTCTCGAAGTAGTTGACTAGGTTTTTTGTTGGACAGTTCGATGCTAGCTAGTAGTTTTACCAACTGTTTTTCACGCGATTCACCGAAACGTAAAATTATTTCTTTTTTTAGTTTTTCGTACTTGCCTGTCTCCGGTGAATTTTTAACAACATCGAAAATTTGACGAAGTGTTGCTGCATCGAGCGATGTGACGACTATGTAGTATTTCGATAAATCTGATTTAATGTTGTGCACGTGAAAAAGAGCACTTGAGTGAACTTCAATTCTGGATCTGACGACATAAATTGTGGAAAACGAATGGTCTTAATTGCTGCTACTGCGCCAGCGTGGTGCTTTGTTTCTTGTTGTTGTCTCTGCTGCGGCAGCGTAGTTTTTGTTGTTGTCAAAATCATTCATTTTGAAACTGATGTATTTTCCAGTGTGGTTTTTATTCACCAATATATGAAAAATGTTGGGGTCACCACTATGTAGGGCTAACCACATAAAACAATCAATTATAATTAAGTTATTTATTATTATTATTATTATTATTAAAAGTATTTATTTGTACAACTATTATTTTTAGTCTTTTTTGCTTGTGCAGCTGTTAGAGATCGACTGATAATTATTAGAGTTGTGTTGAGTTAACGCTCAGTCGCGATCATATGTGCGGCCCCATTAGCTAAAATAAAATAATAAATTAAAATGAATTTTACATACATACATGCGTATGTATATATGTACATATGTATAAACGATCTCATTTTTTTACGGATACGCAGTTCTTTTCTGCGCGTGCCCATGTGCCGAATGTTTTTCTGTGTGTGTGTATCCTTTTCAAGTACAGTCGGCTCTCACTCAAAACTTTGTTGTTCTTGCTGCGTTAATTTTTATTATTATTATTATTTTTTTTGTTGTTCTGTTTTCTTTTTGTGTGGTACATTAAATTCGTGGAAATGTATGTAACAATATATGTAACACTAAACTAAATGTAATGTAATGTGTTAAAATAACCCAAAATCCGACTACAACAAAAGCAAATCTATGCCTATACATATATTTTTTGGCACGCTCTACCGCTTAAACGGATGATGAATTTTCACATATAACATATCGTTACAATCGCATACATAAAAATTATAGCGTACGCTATAATTTACATATATAGAGCGTGAAAAAGGCATGCATACAGGCCTATCAACAAATAACCCTTCTTAGTGCAGTTGGGTATAAAGAATTCATATCAATACGCACAGTCTATGGTAATGCAATATAGAAATATTGATACATCCATTAAAGTTTAATATCAATAATTCATTCGACAGATTTCAAAATTGAATTTTCTATATATATAAAAATATTATGTACGTGTGTACGTGACTGAGCTCCTCCTAAACGGCTGGATTAATTTTCACGAAAATTTGAATGTGTGTTTATGGGGATTCGAGAATGGTTTAGATTCACAATTCGATACACTGTGAATGCCCGCGAGTGTTCCTGGCTTAAAAAATTTAAGATAGAGGGATGAAATGTTGTATATGTGTGTTGGGGAAGAGGTGGAGAGAAAGAGGTGGACAGGGGAAGAGGGGAAGAGGGAAAGAGGGGCAGTGAAAGAGGGCCAGAGAAATAGGGGAAGGGATGGTAGGGAAAGTGGGCAGGGCGAAGAAGGGTAGGGGAATGCTAGGTAGGGTAAGGGGGCATTGGGAAGGATGGGTAGAGATAGGTGAGGCTGGGGAAAGGGCAGCAACGCGCAGGGTACCATTTAAGATAGAGGGATGAAATGTTGTACATATGTTAATGGGATCGAAGGGGGCAGGGAAAAGGGGTGGTAAAGTGAATGCAGGGTAAAGGGTGGTAGGCGGTGGGCTGAAAGGGGCAGGAAGATGGCTAGCTGCTAAAGTAACATACGATAGCTTGAAATATATGCAAAGAGAGGATATAAAGGAAACAGTACACCCATTTGGATGCGAATGGAATTTCGTGAGAAGCTTTTCATGTGGAAAAAAACAGCTAGTAAGTAGAATCATATTTACATTGATCTTCGTACTTGTTTCAGATCTTAAATTTTATTTTTAGTTTACCATCGATGACGACACAATTTCAGCAAACTCCAAGGTCGACAATTATTGAAAAATGGTTTCTTTTGCGAAAAGTGAAAAAAAAACTTTTCGAATGCGTCGTAAAGATTTAATTGAACTAAATAGTGTCGATTTCTTTAAATCTTGGTCAAAATTTTCAGACCAAAAAGCTGATGACTTGGTAAGATATAAAAAATTCAACACATAGCATACAAATAGAATGAATTTCACTAATAATATTTTTATTTAATATTATGTTTCCAGATTGAAATTGATTTTGAATTATTGAATTGATCCCAAATCGGATAAGGTAACTTAAGAAACTTATTTTTAAATGACTTCGTTTCCTACTTTTAAATATGTTATTGTACTATATTAATTAAATAAAAGAAGCGAAATTCAAAGTTGCAATGTGGTACCTATATATGTCCTAACCTAATTAATGAACAATATCCGGGTGGCAGGGGGGTTGGTTGGCATTCGACCTTACCTTGCAATGACCAGGTGTGGAATGACCTCAGCCAAATTTGTATTGACAACGACTGGAAATTATAGCGGTTGTAGAGCCTTCCTACTTGCGGCCATGACCGATAAAGTTTTTATTCTCGAGCCATTGCAAAAACCAAAGAAGAATTTTTATTAAATTACGTAGCAACAAACTTAATATCAAAAATTGCAAAATAATTTCAAAACAAAAACAGTCATTAAAAATTACTTAAAAACGTCACAATTCGCAAAGCTAGCAAAAACTCTTTTACAATTCGGCGAAGATGTCCACAATGATGATGGAGAAGAACAACTTAAATATAAAACTCTTTCAACTAAACTTAAGCTAATAATAACATGAAAATCAGCAGAAGAAGAAGCTAAAATCAGCATTACAACGAAACAGAATTGGACTGCAAAACGCATTTCTGATGCTGCAACGCAACATGTTCTTCCCAGGATCGAAAACCCACTCCTCACTATCTTCATATAGCAAAATAAAGTGTACGAAGCAATTGCAGCAAAAGTTTGAAAAGCAACGCAAAAAAAAAAGTAGCAAAAAAAGAAAACATTAGCACACCAGGATGGCGTAGGAGATGATGGGGAGTGATGCAACATTAACGAGTTACGACCGACTGCAACTGTGGCAGCCAACAAAGAGTCCTGGAGGTGAAACGAAAGGAAAGTAAAGCAATGGAATTGAAACTTCAAGGAAGCGCCCGAACAACCCGACCCAACCTAACCACCAGTGTTCGCAGAATGTAAAGTAAATTATGCAGAATTGTTGCAAAAGTTAAGCGCAAAAATATATATTTATTCGCTTTTTGTTGCGTGTCTGCTCCGTTGGATCTTTTTGTAGACGCGCCTGCTGCTCGGCTTCAATTCAGCTTCTATGCAGTTCTTTTGTTGTGTTTTAATAAACTTTATAAGTTTGCAATTTGTAGCAATCAGAGGTGTACTAAGTAACTGTGCAGAAGGACGAGGACCAGTACGAGGACGCAGCGAAGGACTAGCATTTCGATGCTCAAGTTGCAAATAATTTACAACATTGGGCGTGGCAGTTCCAAAAGTGTCATAAAAATATCAAGATTCTAACTGCTAACGAAAAAAAGAAATTATTTCACATGGGGTATGCGCAATCATTTGCAATACTTAATATCACGTATACACAACGACAGGGACTTTCTTCTACAGTTAACGATAATAAATAGCGAAGTGGATTATCCGTAAAGATGGCTTATAAATCATTTGGCAAACTGTACTTTTCCAAGCCAATCAAAATCAATTTAACTAAAAAGAAGCCATAACTTGCACTACTCTTCAAATGGACGAATGCAAACTATATTCCAATGTTGCTTAATCTTAATACTACCTTTTTTGTACTAGATACTTAAAGCTGATAAAATCTGTGACAAAAATAAGTAGAGTTTTAAAAAATAGCAATTCTTAAAAATAAAACAAGAGAAAACTTTAACTTCGCTGGAACTGAACCTCCAATTGAATTAATTTTTAACCATTGCGGTAAAATGATTGCGAGTTGTGAAATTTCAAATTATTCTTGTAGCAATGCGGTAACTAGAGACCCTATTTAGTTAGTTAAGTCTTATCTACTTTTCTCTCAGACAAACATATGGACGGACGACGAACGGACGGATGTGGCTATATCAACACTTTTTGTTCCGCTAATTTTGAATATGCTATATAAAAGGTGTAGGAACTTTGAATTGAGCTCAAATACTGAGATTACGTAATTTCAAAGTTAAAATTCGCTTTATTAATAAAATTTTATGCCATTACTTATTAAATATGGTTTCTTGCATGTGGGCGCCGCGGCTAGCCATGCTCGTCTGTCCATCCGTGTGTAGACTATAAAAAATAGAGCCTTCAAACTTGGAGTTTCAGATTATCCTGCCACTTCTACAACGCTCACAATATGGCAATATATCCATTACAACCCACTTTTTCAAGGTAAACCAGATGAAAAACAAATGCTTTTATGATGGTTTGTTTTATATTTAAAAACTAGCTGGTACCCGTCGCGTTTCAGCCTCTCCACCTGTCTCTTCATCACTCTGCCACTCCTTCCCCTGCCATTCCTTCCCCTGCCCTTCCTTCCTCCTTTCCGTTCCTCCTCATGGCCCCTTACCCAACCACCCATTCCCCTGCCCCTTCTCCTTACCCCTTCCACCCCTTATGCTACCACCCATTCCCCTAACCCTTCCCTAACAGCCCCTTATTTTACCACTCCTTCTCCCTGCACCCTTCGAACCCATTAACATGTATACAACATTTCATCCCTCTATCTTAAATGGTCCCCTGCGCGTTGTTACTCTTCCCCCTGCCACAGCTACCTCTACCAATTCTTCCCACTGCCCTCTTACATTACCTCTCATTCCCCTACCCTTCTTCCCCCTTTCCCTACTACCCCTATTTCACTGTCCTCTTCCCCTGCCCCTCTTTACCCTTCCATATCTTTCTCATCAGCCTCTTTACCATCCCCCTCTTACCCAAGACTCCGCTTTCCCTTCCCTCTTCGATCCCATATACAACACTTCATCCCTCTATCTTAATTGTTTTAGGCCAGGAACACTCGCGGGCATTCACAGTCGATCGAATTGAGAATATAAACCATTCTCGAATCCCCATGAACACACATCCCCATGAAATTATCATCAAAATATTGTAATGAAGAAACACATTTTCGTGGATTTGACTACCAAACGGAAACTGAAGAGAAACATTCCTGCAGGCCAAATTAACATATGTTGAAAATTTGAGTCATTTGGTGCAGCGGATTTTTCACCCTGCACTTTTCACTCGAAATATTAAACCAAATTGTAAATTGTATACATACATATGTACAAATTAATTCTGCCTACGGCCGCACTAACTTTTTTTTTATCCTCATCGCCAGTTGTTGCGTTCCGAGAGATGAAATAGAAGCAGTGATAGCGTTGCGAGTCAAATTACGACTGTTTAATTAAAATTCACCAAGCTATATCAATGCATAACTATGCGTATGTATTAGTGATGTGTGTTTACAAGGATATGTTAGTATTCGGAATAGTGCTGCAAATCTGATTTCATTTGCAAATATATAACAGTTTCTTACATGGTTGAGGAAAACTACAACAATTTTCAATACTACCAAAGTTAAAGTTTTCATACTTTAAGACGAAAAAAGTTGAGACGACTAGGAGTCTCTCAACACTCGCTAACGTATAATGTAATACATTTTGAAATTCATTTGTTCATTTTGAAATTTTTATCCGTTAAAATGATGAGAGAAGATTGTGAGCAGGCTCATTGTTAATAGACTAAATATATCAAATATGCTTAAACTTAAATCCATGTCGTAGTTTGACTAACAAGCAAATTTATTTTATTCGACGCTAGTGTTCAAATATGTTGCAATATTATCTCTAATGATTTTGCCCTGTCATCAACAGATTTTCTCAATGCCAAGATAAATGGTAAACGAACAAAGTTCTTGAAGTTAATTACAAATGACAACATTTCATGACCACGAAGCTATTATTCGGCTTCATTAGTTGTAGAATATTGCGACTTGAACTTGGCAAGTGGCAATTAAAGAAATAGTTAATATGTTAAGTCGACTAAAAAGCTAAAAAAAAACATCTCGATGATTGCAAAATGAAATTAAATACTCGTACCATAGCAAAATATGCGAAAACGATGCGTTAGAGTATTCTTGGAACATTTACAATAACATTGAATAATTCAGTTGTCGCTTAGCGTACAGTGTCCTTTTCAATAAAATATATTTTCTTAAACTTAAATAGGAAAAATATAATTTTGAAATACTTAAGGCATGCTCATACAAGTATACATACAAGTATTTATGACATATACACTCTCGATGCTATACACGTTTAGAATGCTATAAATCTGTGCCACTTTTCATAAGAGGTTAGCAAAATACTCTACTGCAGTGATTGCTGCAAAATAAATTAAACTCTTGCGCTATGGGCAAATTTCAGAGTTAAAATACGCACGATGGTAAAGTGATGAAGCTCTGGAATTTTTGATTTGCAAAGAACCAATTATACTTTTCTTTATAGTCTTACAAATTTACAATTTTATTCTGTGCTCGAGTTATGATTAAAAATACTGGAGTTTGCATTTAGAATATAAACAACTTTCCAGAATAAAGTTCCATATTTTTATCCAGCCAGATTTGAGCAAATTGAGAACACGAAAATCATGATGCAATATATTTTATCTGTTAAATTGTTGCGTTCTGGAATATGCACTTCTATTATTATGAACAAAAGCTCTTTTGACGCTTGCACTAACAATAAGTTTAATATAAAAACACTTTAATCAATTATTGTGTGAACTGTAGTCCACTCAAGTGACGAAAACCCACATCCGATCGAGTCTTAAAAAGGTCTTGAAACGTACGTGTATAAAACGTTAAAATTCAATACAGCAGACAAAATCATCCCAGTCCGAAATATATGAGTTTGAAAGCAATAAGATGTTTTAGCGCTCGTTTGTACCATTCACACATACTGTGAAGTGGTATTATTGGTTTGTCTGATAGTTTGTAATGCATTAAAGGAGGTATCGTAGACTCCATAATGTATATATATTCTTGACCAGCACGACAAGACGCGTCCATCTAGCCATGTCTGTCATTGTGGCTTCTTATGAGTGTGATCCTTCGACTTTTTGTATGGGAGCTGTACCTTCCAATGAGTAAATCGCAGACATTATTAAACATATGTTACTTCTGGTTATAAAAAAGGGTAAATACCATCTTTTAAATGAACATTTCAAATATTGAGGAAATAGGGCGTGCATGAACGCACAGACAAACAGACGGACATGGGTAAACCGACTCGTCTTGCCATGCTGATCACCAGTATATGAGTATATGGGGTCGACTATGATTCCTTTAAGGCGTTTCAAATAATGTGACTAAATTATAATACTATTCACACTCTGTGTGATGAGTATAATTTGCAACATGACGAACGCTCATTTTCATATTACACTCAACCACAACAATACAAATGAAAAGTAAGTTAGCTGCAAAATGGCATTCGTCACTTGGTTTTTACATCGTCAAGAGGTTTTTTTATTTGATAAATATAACTTCAAATGAAGTGCTGTGCAGAGAACTGAACCAAGTCAAGTTGTGTTGAGTTGAGTTGGGTTCGGTTGCCTGACAATCATCTTCTCGCTCGTCCAATCTCTCTACAAATGTTTCAATTAAAAAGTTTACAATTTGCAGACAGCATTCATTGAACTATGTGACACAAAGCAAGCTGGAGAAGTCCTTTGAGCACTCATGCAGCTCATGTAGTCGACACAAGTTTTTCCTGCGTCCTGCGAATAGTTTGCTCCTCCGATTAAAGCATAGTATGCACTTGATATGCACTGCAGTCGATTTTCTCTCTGCAGTAAGCCCAAAATTACGACGAGCTAGTGAAGTGTAAGCTTCATTTTCTGTCCGTGTGTCCGTCTGTGCATCCGCATTGCCGCAATAAAGGCGTCAACCCGACAATACCGTAGAAGAATAAGAAAAAGAAGATGTTGACAATACACACTTAATGACATTGTTCAAGTAGTGCAGACGGCATTTAAGTTCTTAAACTAAGTACGCAACACAAAAACTTTATTGTCGAAACTGCATTTCGGAAGGGAAAGAAATGTTTGCGTAACGAAATAACAAGATAAGTATTGTATAAAGTGAATAGTTTTAGATGGCAAACAACGTGCGGGGAGTGTTTATATACTCGTACATATATAGACTTTCTCCAGAGAATTAGTAGTCGTTTTTATTTTTTAAAGTGGCACTAAGAGCGAGTTAACGTAAACAACGTTTGCCCAAACATCAAGGAAAACTGAATCCGGCTACTGGAAATTCAACTTGTTCACTTAAAATGGCTGAAAGTATGCCAATAATTTATGTGAATTTAATTTCAGAATGTTTTCCCATATGCACAGCCATATTTAACGCTTTTATTGTGTCATAAATTTCGTTCAAGTCATAATTCTCTTTGCTGGCATCGTTAAATGGGGCAGCTGTGCCTCTTGCCAGACACTCTGAACTGGACTCGTTCAGACTTGTCAGCATCCGAATTAAACACATTATCCTGACAGTAGTCCGACGGTGAATGAATTTATCGCCAGTCCTTTTATTTTCATTCAATTTGGTTGCCTTTTCTTAAATCTGCCGGATCCACTGCTGGCCACAATTAAACTATTTCAAGTTTAAGCAACCGCGATAGCTGTACTTAATTTAACTCGACGGAATCTTTTTTCTTGAACTTTTCCGACATAATTTTCTATTTTTTTTTTTTTTTTTTTTACAATATGCAAAACTTTGTCTAGAGTGTGCAATCTACTCAAACCGAATAAATTTTTAATGTTGACTAATGTAAGAAACCTGCTCGAAAATTTACATTACCATTTTATGCGAAGTGAGAATCCAAAGAAAAACAATGAAAAAGTGAAGATAAACAATAGAGTTTCACTAGTGCAGTTTATAATAGAGCACTTAAATAAAAAAATAAATATAATGAAAGAGTTTTTACCATTTAATGAGCAAACTTTTCAAATTATTGTAGACCTACAAAAGATAGGAGCTTCTTTCCAAAATGTCTATGTTTAATGTTTGGATATCGAACTTATTACAATAGTGAACAACATTTGGTAGAAAAAGTTTGATTACTTGCCTAAATAACTAACTAATTTTTCGTGAGACTGTGCTTGCAGAACGAGTTGATAAAATCAGTTAATGTTCCTGCAACTCAAGCCAAATTAATCCAAGATATAACAAAAAAAAAAAAAAAAAAAATAAATAAGTCACAAGGAGCACAATTTAAAGAAAAAAATTCGGCCGTTAGATGGTACACAACTGCAAGAGAGGGGCACGAGAGAAACCCTATTCCAGAATACAGAAACAGATACTCTTCAATAATAATTTCACCGTTTGTTTTTCATTGGTTTTACAATATGAACAGTATGATACATAAATTGTTCATGCTGTAATATTATCAATCAGTGACTGAGGCAACCATCAGAAAACTGCTTATGAAAAGCGAATGACTCTCGAGAGATCCGGCCAAAATCGTGGATCGATGAGAGAAATATAGCCCTGGAAAAGGCTAAAGACAAATATTCAGACAATAAATGATTGCTGAGGAATTGGGATTATATGCCATGTTGGAAAATAGAAAAAAAAAGAAGTACGTCTCTATTAAAAAGTGTAATGCGCCAACATAAACTTCATATTACAACTGATTATTTTAAAAATTGGTCCTCAAGAAATGCCCAATACCATTCAGACACACAGACGGACATAGCTAGATCGTCTCGTCGAGTTGATCAATATACTTTATGGAGTCAACGATACCTTCTTAAATGCGTTACACTATGTGTGAATGGTATAAAAATGGGGGCAGGTTTGCATCACAAATTCCGAAACCACCAAAAATAGCATAAATGATGAAAAATCACAAAACAAATAGGAGAATAAAAACTTCTTCAAAATAGTTCCACGTCTAGCTTAACCAACAGCAAGATAGTATGCTCGAACTTAAAACAATGCTTAAGACACTAATGGAACAAATAGGAACTATTCTAAACCTCATAACAGCGGTCTTGGCTAAGCAAAATGATGCAGACACTTTGCTTATCGGTGTGGAATGCCAATGGGCTCAACCAACACATGCTCGAAATTAAGTCTTTTTTTAATAGAGCACAATATAGATATAATGCTTATTACTGAGACCCACTTCACTCGGGAGAATCTAATTAAAATTAAATATTACGACATATACAACCCTAACCATCCCTCTGGTTCAGCAAGAGGAGGAACTGCAATAATCATTAAGAAAAACATCCGTCACAACTTACATGACATTTATAGTACTGAAAAAATCCAGTCAACAAGTATTGAAATATATTCTCAATCGGGTACTATAGTTGTTGCTTCAATCTACTGCCCACTCCCCAGTCTAGACAATAAATTTCTCGCACTCGGCGATTACAATGCAAAACTTGGGGTTCGAGACTTATTTCAACTAGAGGAAGAGAGCTATATGATGTTCTACAACAAAATAATAAGGATTTCGCTTCTACGGGTGAGCCCACTTATTGGCCTTCAAACGTACTTAAATCATCAGTTTGTATTGACTTTTGTATTACTAAAGGAATTACTAGAAACCAATTAGGAATGAGAGGGAGAGAGAGAGAGAGAGAGAAATCAATGCTCAGACCATTCGCCTATAATTCTAAGACTATATGGTTCAGTATACAAAAGCGAGAAATATCCAACACTGCACACATAGAACACAAATTTGGGAGCATTCAGAGGTACCATTCAAGATACGTTAGTTTTGAACGTTCCATTAATAAACATCGAGGAAATAGAAAATGCTGTTCCTTCTTTAACCGAACGATTCAGCACGCAGCCTGGGTGGCCACACCTTCTGCTTCAACAAATCAGTACAAGTAACATTTTCGCTATGCCGGAGCGATCCTGTCCTCCTGTCATGATTAATAATATGCAATTACCACAAGAGCGAAGTGCCACATATTTAGGTCTACACCTGGATAGACGCTTAACTTAGTAGAAACATTTATTCTCCAAGCGTAAACAACTTGGACTGAAGTTAACAAAATTATACTGGTTACTGGGGCCTAACTCTCAGCTTTCGTTAAAAAACAAACTTTTAATTTATTCAACAATTCTGAGACCAGTTTGGACATTTGGAATATATTTGTGGGGTTCAGCATCACAGGCAATAGTTACTACTATCCAGCAATTTAAAAACAAAGTGTTGCGCCTTATCACAAGTGCACCATGGTATGTCTCAAACGATAGACAGCATCACGATTTAAGGATACGAACTGGGAACCAAAAAATACAGCGTTACAACACATCCGAACTAGATAGCGAAAACTCTAAAAGACCCATCACAAGGAACTCGGAGGCTGACGAGGTTCAGGCAAACTATACTTGCACTTACAACATAAACAAAAATAAAACAACTTCATAATTTATTAATATTGTAAAGAGGTGCTGTATTGGTAGCTTCCTCTCCAAGATTTCTAATGTGCTAATTTTTTAAATTAATTATATAAAAAAAAATTGATAAATATCGGAATGATAGATGCAAATAAAATGGAACATCGATCCAAAAAAATACAAATATTTCGCCACAAAATTGATAACACAAGTAGCGAGTATGCTTCCGTCACTTGGTTTTCACCTCGTCATGATGTTTTTTTATTTGATACTCATTTTATTAGAAAAGAATAAAATGCTTTGATGAAACTGTAAATGAAAATCTGTACCTTGCTTAAGGCTTCTTTTATAAACCATAGATTTGAGTGGGTATATTTTTTATGTGGTCCGTTCTGAACATTTTTTTTATGAAAAATTCTTTATTTAAATCAATGTTAGCTTGAAATTCGATTTGGTGGATTTTAGTGGACAACCGCTTCATATACATTTACAAATGGGCCTGACCCGGCCACTATTTGAGGTAGTCCCATGCAAACCCATAGTCTATTTAGCATAAATACGGACACCAAGAAAGGAACAAGTTAATGGTGCTAAAAGACAGCTGATTTAGTTTATTTGAACAAAGTGCCCACCTGGAAAGAGCTGACGAGCGTGTGGCGACATATCTCAGTTTTCGCAGGGCTTGGAGAGTTCATGAACATGAACCGCTGGACATATCATTCCAAAATAGAAAAAATTACCTTTCTAACGAATTCACTTTTCGAAAATTTCCGGATTAGACCAGTAAATTTCTAAATGCAAGGGAAAAAATACAAGATTTTTTTTTTTAAAAATTGCTTAATAATAACATTTAAGTGTCATAAATTGCAAGCTACAATAGGAAATTATGGTACTAATTAAATTAAATATGATATACGAGTATGTCTGCAGCAGATCTATCTTACATCTGTCGCCAACAAAAACTGCAATTTAATCAAAAAAGGCCATTGAAAATGTTTGATATAATTATTCATCAATTTTATTAACAGTTTTAAATCAAAATATAAAATAACTGTACGCCGTAAACACTCCGGCTTTATTGCTTATGCGGCCCCGTAGTCGCTCTGACGACACTTAAATCAATTTCATTATTTACGAATATAACACGATTGAACTTCACACATAAAACAAAAATATATTATTTATTATAATTGCCAGAAGTTATTATTTTTGTAATTCTGAGTATTTATTTGCTATAAAATTTTAATTAAACAAAACAATCGATAGACATATGGGGACAGACAGAAACAAACTGGGAGGCAGTTACGGGAGTGAAATGTTTTCAATGTAATTTATTCTTTTCATATTTATATTGAAAAAAAAAACATGCTTAACATCTACTTTATAAAGGGTTTACCATTAAGAACGTCCAAATTTTAAAATTGAATATGACAGAATAAATGTATTGAACCGAAATTTAGTCGGAAACCTTTAGTTGACGGATAACTCTTGTAATTTAAAAAGAAATCAGCTCCTCCTGCGCTGGCTGAACATAAAGCGCAGTTTTCAATGACCATGTCACACATTTCGGCTGCGGTGACTGCAGTGGCTACTCGGTTGCTGGATTCGAGGTCATCCAAAGTTTTGAGACCGTTGCTGTAATCAACCGATTTCAAATAACTCAAAGAAAATGAGACAACATTGAAAAGAATTAACAAAAAAGGGTTATCAATCGCGCCGCAAATTTAAGCAATTATAACTATGGGTATAATTGCGTAACGATTAGCGATGGAATCTTGGCAAGAATTTAAGTTTAATTAAAGACGAAAATGGGTTTATTAGTGGAGAGGCCACAGCTTGTATCTATCGGACAAGGCCGCACGTAGGAAAGCGCACCATTCTGTGTAGTTTAGTGCGTCAGTCGCTGGCAATCCGAAGCTGCTGCAGATCATCATAGACCTTATTTTGCCATCTTAAGCTCGGACGTCCTCTCTGATGCCGTAAACCAATCAAATTCAGTTTTCCGTCGTAAACCTTAAGTGCAGGAACTTCGGGGGTTCATTCGGATCAGATGACCAGCCCAGTGCAGCCGCTGGAATTTAATGCGCTGGACTAGGTCAACCTCATCATACAACTCATATAGCTCGTGGTTCATACGGGTCCTAAACTCGACGCCAACTCTAAGGGGAACAAAAATCCTACGAAGAAGCTTTTTCTGGAACACTCCTAAAGACACTGTATCTAGGGTCTATGCTTCTGCACCTTACAACAGGACCGGGATTATCAATGTCTTACAGATTTTTATCTTCTAATTTTCTTACTGAGTCCAAATTAGTAGCGATTAGCAAGTGTGATTCTTCGTCTGATCTCTCTGCTGACGTAGTTGTCGCTGGTAATTTGTATTCTCAGATAGACGAAGTTTTCTACTACATTGAAGTTGAAATTCTCCATACTCACGGACCGTCCAAAACTGGTCTGCGAGTGGACACCAAGTACTTCGTCTTATCCTCGTTCTCGCTAGGTCCATGAGACGTTTGTTTCTCAATCTCCGAGAACGCCCTACTAATTCGCCGTTCGTTCGTGCCGTTGATATCAATATCATCAGCATATGCGAGTAGCATCGTTCTACGTATGGGCAGTGGCGTAGGATGTACTCCATCAAGAGATTAAAAAAGAAGCATGATAAAGCATCACCCTGCCTGAAACCTCTTTTGGTATCAAAGGGTTCGGAGAGGTTCTTTCTTTTCTTACCAAGTTCAGATAGGGCGTTGAAGAAAGCGGCCTCATAATTGACAAATTGGTGGTGTGTGTATTTGTTACACTCACGGGTCTTTTTCAGGATTTGTCGTATAATGAAAATTTGGTCACTGGTGGATCTCTTTGGCCTGAAGCCACACTGATACTGGCCAATCAGTGCATCCGCCTATATAGTACGCGGAGAAAAGGAGACTTATTCCCCGGTAGTTCGCGACTGTCTCCTCTCTTAAAGTTAGGACAAAGAACACTGAGATTCAAATCGTTGTGCACGCATTAATTGGACCATATTTTGCATAAGAGTTGGTGCATACGCCTTACCAACTCTTCACCGCCGCTTTTTAATAACTCAGCGGGCAGCTCGTCGGAGCTATCCAAAATGCAATCCAAGGTTTCGTATGCTGTTTATCCAAGGGATTGTCAGTATTGTTAATACTCATATTACTATTGGGTAGGTATATACTTTTTCTGTCTGTTGGATTATTTATTGTTTATCAGAGATTGAGTATAGTAATTATTATTATATTAGCTGTACCCTGGCAGACGTCGTTCTGCCCTCCCCCTTGCCACTCCTTTCCCTGCCACTCCTACCCAATGTACTACCTTCTCTCTGCCACACGTTCCCAATGCCCCTTTACTATAGCTCCAATTCTCCTACCCCTCTTCTCCTGTCCCTTCCACCCCTTCTACAACCACCACTTACACTGCCCCCATTTGCTACCTCTCCACCCTCTTCCCTGCCCCCTTCGATCCTATTCACATGTGTACAACATTTCATCCCTCTATCTTAAAGGGTACCCAGCGCTTTGCTGCCATTCCTCCTCCTTCCCTATGATCCCATACACTACCTTCCATTTCCCTACCCCTATTCCCCTGCCCCTCTTCCTCTTCTACCCTTCTACCCCTTTCCCAACACTCACCTTTTCCTTCCCCCTTCCCCCTTTCCCCTACCTATTCTCCTTTTTAAAAGGAACCCGGCGCGTTGCTGCCCTTTCCCCTACCTCTCCTTCCCTCTACCACCCTTCCCTCTACCAACCTTATCCCTACCTCTCCTTCTCCTGCCCCTACCACCACGCCCCATACCACCTTTTCCCCTCCCCCTTCAACCAACCTTCCTTTCACTCCAGCCTGGCAGTAGATAAAGACATGACTCATCTGACCAATGACAAAATGCCGTCTTGAACTATAATCAACAGCTGGATTGCACCGGAACGCCAGACGATTGTATTGCAGATTCAGATCAGCTGTTCTTTGGGTTCGTATTTCAGCTATAATCACCCTTTCGCGTTCATTCAGTTGAGAACGAACCAAATCTGTTGCTGCAGAACGCGACTGACGTCCTCGCGCACAACTTCAATTTGATTACTCAAAGTGTTGTTATCGATGCAAGCTTGCAAATTTGTTTTTGCATGCTGTAGCACATGTTTGATAGCTGTTATCATGCCAATGACATTTCTTTCATTCGCTTTTGTGCTTATTATCGTAACAATTAGGTTAGAAACAAATTACAAAATATGATCGACTTTCAAGCATACTACATCGCAGGGCTGGTACAGACATTTAGCCGGACTCGTGTTCTCTGTATATCCTCTCAAGGTTGCGCACCGTGGTCATCACCGTGGAAGCAAAGTCACAAGCTACTTGCCAATGTGTATCACGCTTGTAACCGAAAGTTCATCGCTGAAAACACCGCTGAGAATACTGCTTTCTTCTGCAAATCTGACGCAGCGGAACAAAATGTGTTCTGCTTCTTCCTGCAGGAAGTCGTCGCAACACGTGCAAGCTGCATAATTCTACTGACCGAATCTGTACAGCTTTGAAGCACCCATGTCTGCTCAGTAACTTCGTCAGGTGATCATGTTGTCCCTCAAGCCATCTTTCTATATTCGGTATTAGAAGGTGGGCCCAGCACCTTGCGAGAAGTTGTTTCATCGTTTCTGCCATCGTCTGAGGCTACTTGTTCTCGCCTGCAAACGGCCGGTACTATACCGGTAGAAATCTTTATGTTCCGGTACGATTCTTTCATTTAAATTTATGTTGGTAAATATTTAGTTTTATTATTACTTATTTTGGTATCGGTTCTGGTTCTGGTTCTGGTTCTGGTTTCGGTTTTTAATTTGAATCGGTTAATTTTAATTAACGGTTCAAGTTTGGGGTTTTTTCCCCGTTTTTAATTCTATAAAAAAATTCATTTTTGCAACTAAACGGGAACATTTTTCCCGATAATGCAATGTGTATTAATTCAAAGGGATATGGCAAACCTTATTGAACACAAATAATGCTACATGTCAAATATTGATAAACAAATATGGCCGCCAGGAGCCATTAAAGTTCGGACATCACTCTTGGTAGACCCTTTATATACGATACAAAACAATACTGTAACTATTGCATGGAAGTTAACGATGAGTTTTAAGTGTAGCTTAAACATTGACATCTGTTTATTCAAACTGGAATTATATACATAACTGTAAATGCTATTGAAGTAAGTATATAGATATATATATATATATATATATATATATATATATATATATATATATATATATATATATATATATATATATATATATATATATATATATATATATATATATATATATATATATATATATATATATATATATATATATATATATATATATATATATATATATAGAGAGAGATGATGATGAGTAGAGAGAGAGAGAGAGAGAGAGAGAGAGAGAGAGAGAGAGAGAGAGAGAGAGAGAGAGAGAGAGAGAGAGAGAGCGCGAGAAAGTAAGAAACACACGTACATCAACAACAACAACAATAATAATAATGGACAATTGCAATTAAGTAAGTTATTGCATTTCTATACCAATTAGTAGAAATTTCTTTTAAACAGTTTGCGGTTTGACTTCTTATAGCAGCAACAAATAATTGCTAAAGGTATTTTTTGAATGAAATTCCATTTCTGGATGATTAAATGCAGTCTTTGATGTATTTTGGCATTTGATAGTCGACTGACAGATTGCAATGCAACAAAATGTCAATACTAATTAGTGCAAGTGGATAATAATTAAAATTGGAATTCGTATTAATTATTGGAAAAAGTGTTTTTTATTTGCTGAATATAACTAAGCCCAATTTAAAGCACTGTGTATACATACAATATATATTACGTATACGCAACGTCGTCAGAGAAAGTTACCCACTTCACAGCCCAAAAATATTTGAATTATTTATGAATACGAAGAGAAAATCTCGTTGAAATCACATTCATGGCAAAATAGTTTAAAATATTGACTAGATATATAAATATATATATATATATATATATATATATATATATATATATATATATATATATATATATATATATATATATATATATATATATATATATATATATATATATATATATATATATATATATATATATATATATATATATATATATATATATATATATATATATATATATATATATATATATATATATATATATATATATATATATATATATATATATATATATATATATATATACATATACATATATCACTATATATAGACGCTCCAGATATCCTGCAAGTAAAAGGAGGTGTTTAACGTGTTGCAAAGTGCAACTTCGAAAATGCGTCACCTGCAAACTGTCGCACATTTGCTTGTGGCTTTTATGCAAAACTGCTTATTAAATATGCAAACAAATATAATAAATAAATTAACTTGCATAGGTAACAAAGTTCATTTCGAATTGCAAATCTGGATAATGCCTGCAAACAGAACTAAATGAGGCAGCACTCGGAATTTGGCAGTTTACTCTTATGAAATTAAAATGACCAAAAAGTTCGTGTGCCTACTTCTTATTCTGTTTATTTTGTCACGGAGTCTGGACTGCACTAATTGACATTTCAGAACACCACAGTATGTATTTATTTACCTAGGTGGCTCCACAACCACATATTGGTTATGGCCGTACCTAGCACGGCACACGTGGACTTTGAGGATTCGGTCAGACGTTCGACCTTTTTATAAAATTTTCGAGTTGCATTTCCATCACATAACACATCAACATCCTCCTGTTCACGACCTTCTTGCCCCTTTTCTGCATCTGACTTTGTCAAAGGTCTAACCAATGACCTATTTGCCAGACGTATTCATAGAGTAGGAGATACGAGGTGTCTTAAAAATAAAAATTATTTTTCTTGTAAAATATTTATTTATTCATCAATATCGGTTTCGTCCCTCTCAAAGTAATCCCCTTACTCCGAATACGGTGGCATGATAACAAGCAAGCTAAAAATTTGAAATTTTGGAACAAACTTCGTTGCCACATGTTTCATACCCAAAACATACAAAAAATTGCATGGTGTGAGCCACCCGATATGCCGACGTGGCACCTTCTCTAATAGTGTGATTCGAAAATTCTCTATAGGAATTTCCTTTACTGCTTCAATGCTTTCATCGGTTGCTGTCTGGCTGGGGCGTCGTTACTACCACTTGTAAACATTTTACTTGCTCTAAGTAGACTCGCCAAATGCCACAGTCAACATTTTAAAAGCGTTGGAGCACTTCAAATTTTTTTTCACACAAAATTTAATAAAGATTCATTCATTCCATTTTTTCGATAGCAAACACACCGAAACACGCCTAACCTTTATATCAGTCCAAAACAAATTCAAAATTCAAACTAATACCATTGACACGAAAGTTTAAATACGAGTAGTATAACGTGCTTAGCAGTTGTAAAAGAAAAACAAATATTTTAAAACATAAGTACCTAAATGGGAATGGTGTTTAATACGGGACACCCCCTAAAGTAACGAATTTTTCAAATTTTAAGTTAATATAAACTGTAATAAATATCGATGGGTTTGTATAAGGCCTATACCAAAAAAAAAAAAAATGGACGTGGCACGATACTGATATATAATATATATACGTGAGGCGTCCGTTCTTAGGTGATAAAGGGTGATTGTTTATACCATTCACATGATGTTTAAAGCTGTGAATTTAGCTGGTGTAAAAAAATATTTCATAAATCTAACAACCTAAACGTGGGATGTAATTTTATTGGAGCCATCCCTAAAAGTGGGGCTGATACGCCCCTTGGTATTTATATCAAAGCGTCCGTTCATATGAAGCCACCATGTAAAATGTCAAGTTGGTTTTTCATGAAAAATCCCAAAGGTGGGTGGGGGTTTGTATGTGATTGCCCCCAAAATGTAGAACACGCTTTTATTAGCTTGGCTTGTATCTATGTAACGGAATCTTTCAACTTAATTTTCACCAACTTTCTAACGTCGAAATAATTTGAAATTTTGCACTTGTATTAAGCACCGATGACAATACAATAATTTCGACCTAATATCCTGACCAGGATCAACAGGATATTTGACTTGTTTATGGATCATGTTCTGTTCCGTTCTGTTTTGTTTGTTTTGTTTCATTGTGCTACCCACAAAAAAAGTCAACAACTTAATACATATGTTGATGAGAACGGCGTATGTTATTTTTAAAAAAATTATAGTTTAAAAAACTTAAAAAAACACTCTTTAATAGTAATGTGAACTAAAAAGTAAAAAATAAAATTATAGTTTAAAAAACTAAAAAAAAACAAGCTTTAACTAAAAAGTAAAAAATAATTTTGAATAAGTTTAAACATAAAAAGAAGCGTGGGGTGCTTGATATTGATTGTTATAATTATTTCATTGGTAGCTAGTTGTAAATATAAACTTATTATAATAATATATTACAGAGCACCCCACGCTTTTTTATGTTAAAGTTCATTTTCCGTCAATGACTTAATTCTTACTTTAAGCATATTCAAAAATTATTTTTTACTTTTTAGTTAAAGCGTGTTTTTTTTTAGTTTTTTTTCAACTATAATTTTATTCTCTATATGTGAGGAGTTACCTTGCCTATGTTAAGGTGTGTAAATCTCTTGCTACTGATTACCACGTTCCGATCTGCGCCGAAGTCGATTGGCCACTCTCTCTATTGCTGGAAGTAACGTCGTGAAGGCTAAATATTATGACTGATGAACCAAAGATAGCTTCCTTCCCAATTTCAGCGTTGTTATCAACAAGCACGATGTTGGCATCGAGATTGGGGCAGTTCTCGTAGATACGATCCAGGCTTTCGTAAAACTCATATTTGTCCGCAACATCTTTCGATTCCATCAGGGCGTGTGAATAAGTAATTATCCTCGATACATATCATGGCTAGACTCTCGACAGAAATTTCGAAACTGAAAACGAGACCGCGTAGTTTCTTCTATCGATGAAACCGGGTCCAAAATCGTGCTTCCCCGTATGATAACTATAGCAGATGTCCCAGGACGCCCTTTTTAGAATAACTCTGTCCTATTCATCGCATATGCTATATTGCGATGATATCAACCTTGTATATATCGAGCACATTAACCAGGTGGGTAGTTGCAGCTTCCCTTCGGACCTTCCGGACCCCCTGGACATTCCAGGTGCATATGGGTAGATCATGGGCCTTAAATCTTTTGTGAGGCTTCCTCTCAGCCTTCACTGTTAAACGTTTTTTTGCGGTGAGGAGGAATAAACCTACCGCCCAACCCTTAACATTCCTACATTTTATAATCCCGGAACGGCTGTTTAATAGCTACCCAGGGGAAACACATCCTAACAGACTTTTGTGATCAGCTTGGGCCTTTAGAAAAATAATGGTTTTCGACCATTCCCATTGAATGGCAATCAATAAAATTCCCCACTAATATGAACTTCTTCAAACTACTTCATCGCCAACATTAGCCGCACATGGATTTTATTAGATGTCTTTAACAGAGGTTTGAAACCGTTCATTCATTCATATGCATACTAAAGGTGAGTCGTACTAAAGGTGATTAGTATTAATATGTATTTTAAATATCGTCCACTTCAGGGTGATCTATTTTTGAACAGCTTACCCAAAAAAAAACGAATAAAAAGAAGTTGTTGGGACCTGCAAGCATATTTTTTTTTTTAACATATAGAGTTTCTTTTGTAGAACATCTAGTCAAAACGTGTTGAGCCAAATCTCATAAATAGATATTAGTAGTAGGAATATCTATGATTGTTTCCAAATATTTCGATGAACTCTTTACACAGAAAAAAAAATCACTTTTCGATCACGATAACGCGAAAGAAAATCGAAATAATTGTGTTTGGCCAAGGGCTATCGTACTGTGTTTATGAAAGTTTTTTTCGCTTGGGTAAAATTGTTATTCGTTCTCAGAAAATTGACGTGATAGAAATTTTGCAAAATTTTTGTTTATACTTTAGTTGTAGTTAATACCGAAAATACAACTCAGTTTTGTAAGAAGAAAACAGTCGTTGGCCTGCATTATTTATGAACGACAAAAATTCGATAGAACAATCGCTATTATAATTTAATCTTAGCTGTTGCAATTACATGTTCGGCGTCAAATTCGAAGCTTGTGGTTGGCCCTAAACCAACCGCGCTTAGTGCTGCAGTCCTGACGATTTTCGCAACAACAGATACTTATGCAAATTTAATGTTTTCATATGAAACTTATGTGCATATAAAATGGAATGCTTACATAGTACATATATGAACGTGCATACAAACCATTTTTTAATAACAAATGCCGCAGTAAAAGCATCCAAACCGAAAAATTTTAATTTTATGGAATTGTTAAAAAAGAACAGGTAAGAATGAAGCAGTCGTATGATCAGGACTACGAAATATCCTGCATCTAATTAATAAATATAAAAAAAAAAAACGAAAACAAAATACATATTTTATACGATGTGTATAAAAGGGTTAAACGGCCGTATTATGGACGTGGTGGACCTGGCATGCACAACATGTTATCCAAGACATATGCGTATGGCCAAATAGAATCTAAATGTCTACGTTTATAGTCTCCAGGACTTATAGTTCCTGAAATCTGTTGTCTCATACATCCATATTCACGAACGGACGGACAGACTAACAAAGCTAAATCGGCTCAGTTTCCGATGCTGATAAAGAATATATATCCTTATATAACCGACGACGCCTCATTCTGCCTGTTACATTCAATCGCACAAACTTATTATATCCTGGTCCTTTTCGATACAGGGTATAAAAACGAATAAGAAATTCAATTTTAAAATCAGTTGCCCATATGTAGTTTTGCCGCAAAAAATATTACCTTGCTCTGTCCGGGTATGGTTTTTCTTTTTTTGGTCAGGCACACCGGATACGAAACGAAAAAGAAGAACTTCATTCAATGCGTTTGCACATTTTCAATCAAATATAAAACTAAAATGAAATTGAATTCGTTTTTTTGATATTTTTTATATTTGCATTTTTCAGTATAATTTCTTTGCAAGAACTTTAAAAGAGATACTACATATACCATATATTTGCCTATAAAAAATGTATGTAAACATACATACATATATACAATGTATATATATTGATGTACGAGTATATGCTTATATTGAAATTAAGTATATTAAAATACATTACGATGTGTGAAAAAGTCACTATCACTGTGGACGGTAGTCCACTCAAGTGACGAAGGCTCAGCTCAGTGTGGCTCCAGCACGAACACAAAATTATACGCGCAATAACGAAGTTTTCACTGATAAGTCTTATCGAGACGTATTTTCTATCCTACTAATATTATAAATTAGAAAGTTTGTATGGATGTGTGGATGTTTGTTGCTCTTTAATTCAAAAACTACTGAATGGATTTTAATGAAACTTTACAATAATATAGCTCATATATCAGAATAAAATTTAGGTTAAAATTTATGAAGATATTGGTTATTTGGAAGCATTTTTTTGTGGTTAGCTACACTTACAACAAGTTATTTCATTTTTAATTAAATTTTTATTATAAATTATTAAATAGGTTTAAATAGGCATTTGCTTAGTTGTTAAGGGAAAAACAAATTAAGTTAAATTATTAAATATCATTGCTTATTCCTCAAGTTTATCCAAATCTGCCACATAGTACGAGTATTCGAGACGAAAATTGGGTGTGTGAAAGAACCGTACTGGCACCAAGAAATGATATTGTTACGAAAATAATTAAAAAAATCTTGGACGAACTAACTATCGAAATATCAGTGTATAACTCCATCGACACAGAGATGTCATCCGATGACACTACGAGCTATCCCGTGGAGTTCCTAAACTCTTTGGGTTTATCTGGGGTGCCATCCCATAGGTTGGAATTAAAGGTAGGTGCACCCGTTTTGTTGATGCTCAACTTGATCGCGACAAGATTATACAACGGTACACGCAGGTACAGGCCACAATTATTATTAACTGGCGAAGCCAAGGGCGACAATGTGCCTATACCACGCATCCCAATCATACCTATTAACTTACCATTTAATTTTAAGCGCCTGCAGTTCCCATTAAAAGTTGCATTTTCAATGAATGTCAACAAATCACAGGGTCAAACCTTAAAGGTAGCAGGAATACATTTGGGCACGCCATGTTTTTGTACGGTCAGCTCTACGTATCTTGCTGAATATCTGGCATCTCAACGGGCTGCTGAGACAACAGAACAGTCTCAAGTTCGGCGTCTTCAGCGAGTGACATACAATTCGTCCCAAAGAGCGACAGAAACCATTGAAGCAGCAGAATCTCGCAGACGCGCTGTTACTGAAAGGGCACAACAACGACGTCAGATATTCACAAGAAACACGTGGGACCAGCGACGCGGACCGGAACAGCTAGTTTTATTAAATCACTTAAAATCGGAGTACCCCATACCGAAATACAACGAAATACCCACCCAGTTTTGCTTTTTGTATGGAAAAATTTTTTATTGCAGATAATATCGACTTGGAATTTGACATGACGGCTTCTTATGGACGGACGCTTCAAATAAATGTAAAGGGGCGAGTCCCGCCAACTTTTAAGGGTAGCCCCCATACATACCCACCGCCAGCTTTTATTTTTTGTGTGAAAAACTTTCTAATTATAGTCAAAATCTACTTAAAATTGAAAATTGAAATTGTGGACAAACGCTTCACATATAGAAAAATAGGTGTGATTCAATTCTTTTAGGCGTAGCCCCCATACAAACCCACCACCCACATTCAGGATCTTTTGTAAAAATATTTTTTTAATTCAGGCAATACGTTCGCTTCGCATAATTATCAAGGAGCCCAAGATGTGTCATTTTCGTTGGATTATTTTTCACAACTGTCTGGATTATCTCAACAAGAATGTGTCAATGAATTCAGTTCTTTGTATGAAGATCGTCCAAAATCGGTTGTTGTGCCCAAAAACATCGATGCAGTGCGTGAACTGATAATGCAAAATCATCAAGTTACATATCGTGAGATAGAGGCATCCTTGCACATTAGTTCCACTTCAATACATTCGATTTTGCATGAACACTTAACTGTAAAAAAAATGTGCTCTCGTTGGATAACCCATAATTTATCAAAAAAGGCTCGCGTCGATTGGTGTAATGAAATGATTAAAAAGTTTTACCGTGGTGATTCAAAAGACTTGTATAAAATTGTGACAGGTGACGAATCATGGATATATGCGTATGAGCCGGAAACAAAACAGCATTCGACCGTTTGGGTATTCCAAGACGAGCCAAATCCAACAAAAGTTGTTCGTGGAAGAAGAATAGCGAAGAAAATTATCGCCTGTTTCTTCGGCCGAATGGGTCATGTGGCCACTGTTTCGCTTGAGCAACGTAGGAAGGTCAATTCTGAGTGGTACACGACCATTTGTTTGTCGGAAGTCTTCGGACGAATTCGTAAAACCAACCGCCAAAGACGAATCATTCTCCATCAGGACAATGCGAGCTCTCACACATCTCGTCAAACAAGTGTATTTTTGAGCAGTCAAAACATCGAATTAATGACTCATCCTCCGTACAGTCCAGATTTGGCACCCAATGACTTCTTCTTGTTCCCGAGTATCAAAGGTAAACTGCGTGGTCAACGATTTACGAGCGCCGAAGAATCAGTTGAAGCTTTCAAAAACCATGTTTTGTAGGTGTCTCAAGAGGAATGGAAAAAGTGCTATGACAAATGGTTTGAACGAATGCAAAAGTGTATTGATCATCAAGGGGAATATTTTGAAAAACAATAAAGCCATTTTCATTTAAAAATGTTTGTTATTATTAGCTATTCCCGAAATATAAATAGTACCCCTCATACTGTGGCCAAACCGCTCAATATTTTTAACGAATAATACGTATGGAAAGCTATTTCAAGTACCTTCCATGGTGTAATATAATCACTACTTAAAAAATTGTAGGTGAAAATAAATTTCGAAAAGTACATTTTACCGATTTGCCAATAATTGAGACAAAATTTCGTGCTCGATTAATAATACGTGATGAGACTGGGCACTTTTTAACTGTGAAAATTCCATGAGCTGAGATATAGCGTCGCAAATATCAGATTGTGGCTAAAGGATGTTACATCTGGTATACGCAGCACTCTTCTACCCTTATACTCTTTTTTTTTTATATGTATCTATGCATGTATAAATGTATGAAATATATGTCTCTAATATGCATGCAAGAAATAACATATGCGTATGTATGTGCTATTGTGCTTGGCGATTTTTGCTACATTTTGACCGAAAGAATCGTCACATGAGCATCGGTCAGGAGCTGTTGAATGAACAAAACATGGGTATATGGTTATGACGTCTACACCAAAACCCAACGAACCCAATGGAAGCGACCAGAAGTGCCAAGACCGAAAAAAGCACGCCAAGTTCGGTCAAATGTGAACGTTTTGCGGACTGTTTTCTTTGACTGTAGTTTGGTGATACACTGTGTGCTTTTTTCCAGAAGGTCGTACGGTCAATAATTGGTATTTCCTTAAAGTTGTGCGCTTTTTGCATAATTGCCCGGATTAGTAGCAAAATAATTCATGGCTTTTGAATCACGTTATTGCACCTGCTCATACATCGTTGCTTGTTCTTGATTTTTTTTTACCAAAAACAACAACGTAATCATGCCTCAGCCACCGAAATCACCGGACTTGCTCCTACGATCTTTCCTGTTTATTTCCCAAAATTGAAAAGACCCATCAAGACTCAAGGGCATACCAAAAAGCGCATATCTGAAGAGTTTCGAGGATAGCAAACAATTCTGGCATAAGTATAGTATATATGAGGGATTTCACTTTCAAGGCAACAAAATAGATATTGATGAATAAATAAATATATTACGAGAAAAAAGTTCACCCTTCTTTTAACACATTACAGGGAGATTTAATGACACATCCAACTATCAACAGTGGGTACTAATCGCAATGCGGTATGCTGAATGAGTTGTGTTTTGATGCCATTGTCTAGAGAGGATTGGATTTAAAAAAACTCAAAAAAATATCAGAAAGAAACATTTCATTTTTCACTTCAGTGAAAAAAAAAAAACCAGATGCAAGCAGAGATAAAAGCTAACTTAGCATAAGGATTGAATTTAAGCCCAATACTGAGATCGATGTAAATTTTTGCTACCGAAATTGTAAATTATTACTACTATGACAAATAAACAAAAAAACAGTGTTTCCAAATCAACATGAATTACTAAAATAAGATATTTATTAGGTGAAAAGTCCACACATATTGAGTTACTTTGGTTTTTTCTGACGGAAATGCAAAAGGCCACTCTCTTTGTCACCTGTTTCTTGAGTATATAAAGTATTTTCGGTAGCAAACATTTTTGTTATCTGAGAACTCTATGAAAAAGAGTTCGGGCTGAAAATATATGATTGTTGTTTGCCAGCGTTTTTTTAAATTAAGTTTTTTCGGTATCAAAAATTATCATCGATCTCAGTATTGAGCTTTAATAAAAAACATATGAAATTAAAGTGCTTAAATAGCTTTACTAAATAAGAAGAACTCGCAATTGGCTGTGAGTAATTCCGAACTCTGTTAGACAACCCTAGCCTAATTGACAAAATGAATTCCACAGTTGTTTTACATTATTTCGCAAAGATGCGTTCCAGTAAAATGCATTGCAAAGTTTTGAGGCTTACAAGGTTTTCAAATTTAAAATAATACCTATAAAATGTCAGTTTTTCATACCCTGTATTTTACCAAAGAGTAAAAATTTTTA
Organism: Leucophenga montana; assembly: GCA_035044765.1. Classification (NCBI taxonomy): domain Eukaryota; kingdom Metazoa; phylum Arthropoda; class Insecta; order Diptera; family Drosophilidae; genus Leucophenga; species Leucophenga montana. Next base: position 9,366 of record JAWNNQ010000870.1, on the reverse strand, counting down.
TTAAGTTTGCGCAAATGAATGTAACATTCAGAAGAAGGAGTGGCATACCCTATAAAGTATGAATATTATTGATAAGGATCGAGAGACCAGTCAATATATACCTGTCCTTGTAAGTAGGCTTTCGTCACCTGGGTTTTGCCTCGTCAAGAAGTTGTTTTATTTGATATAAAATACAACGAATGAATTTTGAACTGTTCATTGAGTGGACGGCTACCTCGAATTCATCGTTCATTCTGACTCTGTCGGTACATTCAAAATTTGAAATGTACATACGTAGTACGTATTACGTACCTATATATGCAAATATTTGCACAATTAATTATAATGTGAAATACAAATTGTTTTATCGGATATAAGTACTTTTTCATAGCGCGAATGAAAGTAGTTATTTCGGTTGTAAATAGTGAATATATTTATTAAAAGTTAATTTGATGTGAGATCTTTAATTAACCAGGAAGAATAATATTACAAATAATCCAGATAATTCAACTTATTTTCAATCGAAATACATTGCCACCTTAAATTTGGTTTTCTATCGGTTTATCCTTACAAAAGATGTAATAATTTTTTTCTTTATACTCTTCGCACAGAGTGTGAATAGTATTATAACTTTAACACAATATTTTAAGGAAGGATTGGAGGCCGCATATAGTGTATATATTCGAGATCAGCACGACAAGACGAATCAATCTAGTATATCCGTCCGTCTGTCTGTATGTCTGTTAGAGAGCAAAGTTCTCTGTCTAGAAAAGAAACACCTTACGGTATAGACTCTCTAGGTAGAGCAATGCTACAATTGTTACATGTTAATAACAAGCAACTATATTACCGCAGAGGTAAAAAATCTAACCAGCTGGAATTTTGATATATTCTGTTATTATGCCATGACTACTCCAAAAATTGTTTGCCAGTCTATTTTGTAATATAGTTTGTTGAATGCAATATTGAATGGAGACACATCAAGGCGTACTACTGAAAGAGTATGGCGTATGCAGTGTTTAATTTAGTCGAGCATGTCGACTATAGCTCTCACTTGATTTTATTTAATATACGAGGTGGGTACAAAAAATTGGTGACTTTTAAAATTTCGTGGACAACAATTTGTCTGAAAGTTTGTAACGCATAAAAGGAGGCACCATAGATCCCGTAAAGAATATATATTCTTGATCAGCTCGACGAGACGCTCCGTCCGTCCGTTTGTCCGTCTGTATGTTGTTGCGCATTTTTTGGAGATTAATTTTTAAGAAGTTGAAAATTTTGCACACACTTCTTTTTATTGAGGTTTAATAAACTATCAAGATTGACTAGCCACGCCCACTTTTTTAGGGTAGCCCCCATACAAACCCACTGCCCACTTTTGTGTTTTTGTATAAAAAACTTCTTTGCTAAAGTCAATATTAGGTTGAAATGCGATTTAGTGGACAGCCCCTTCATATACACCTTTAAGGTACTCCCATATAAACCCACAGCTGACTTTTATGCAAGTCTTCTTGTATGAAAAACGTAATTATCAATTTGAAATTCGATATGTTGGCATCTTGTAGATGGTCGCTTCATACATACATATTATAGTAAGCGTGTACCGCCCACTTTTTGGGGTAGCCCCTGTTTTAGACCCCCACTCTTATGTTTTACAATACGATTTAAAATTCCGTGTGCATAGTATTAGAGCTTCGGTTCAATCGAAGTAAACGCTTTTCTTGTTACCGTAGAAAATACCGTTTTCATATTCGATTTTTCTACTCTGCAAACCAAATTATTGAACAAGTGTTTCGCCGATTTTAGAAAATTTCAATCCCAAGAGGAGAACGGTGGTGAAAATTACAATTGACATTTCTTATTCATTCGAACGTCTTCAATCTCAATGTATGTATCTCAAAGTAGTTGTACACCGGTCAAAACAGGTTTTTTCTACTAGTGCAATATAAAGATGCCTTATCTCAGTAGTTATTATTGAATTTATTTTGTTTTAAGTCTGAAGAACTTTTTATGCGTTGGTACCAACCAAATGCTGTAAATTAAAATTCTAGTTTTTCCTTCTTTCTTCTATAACAATTTCAATTTTTATTCGATCTTGGTCTCTTTAGGCTTACATTTTTGGAATTTGTTAAATTATAAATTAATGAAACATGGGATATTGGAATTGTTATTAAAAAATGAAACTCAAATGATAAAAATTGATGAAATTCCTTAAAAATTGCATGAAAACTTTCATAAGCTTGAACTCTGGTATTTTTTATTCGACCAAAATGATTCGGATACCGATAAGCGGGTAATTTAATTAAATATACCGTTATCTAAGTGAATAGCCCAAATGAAAAAACCTATCAGTATGTTTTTCATGTTCACATCCAAATTACTCTAAAAAATACTAAGAGAAATGTTTTCGTTTTATACCCTAGCCTTGACGGCCAAGAGTATACTAAGTTTATGCAAATGTATGTACCATAAAGTGTATATAATCTTGATCAACAGCAAAAGCTGAGTCGATCTAGCCACGTTCGTCCTTTTATGTTTGAACAATAAGTTCTCAGAAACTATATGCTGTAAACTAGTGTTATACAATAGTTTCACCATATATCAATGTCGCATATGTCGTTGCATCAAGAGAAGCAATGGATAAAAAAGGGACCGAAGCGGGAACAAAATAATATATATGTGGGAATGTTTTAATCATTCGGTGCAATATGGCGTAACACAAGGTGACCAAATAGGAGTGTTTACATTTATTCCTGGACATGCGTGTAAGTATTGAAACCCAAGCCTTCTCTGATCCCATGCCACTTACAGTGGAAATAAAAATCCATATATAAAAGCAAAGAGAGGATATAAAATTGCTCCCAAAAGATGGGTACAGACTTATGAATTAAATAATTTGGTAGACATCAAACATAATGAAAACATAGATAATTTAACCGAATGTATCATCGCAGCAGCGAATTTCACGCAGTCGATCAGGTCTAGAACCTTCAAGCAAGTATGGTTTGATTCGGAAGGTGATGCATTGAGACGAATAGCGCTTCATCTACTAAAGCATGTCAGACAAATTATCACAACTGTCTGTAAAACCAGCTATCAGGAAACAAATTCAAGCTATAAGCGAATCTGCAAAGCGAAGCAACATCGATATTATAAACGCCTTGACATTAAAATCGGTACCATTAACGATGGTAAGTCATTCTTGGTCACAAATAAGCTCTGCAATGCCTCTTACTATGATTAGTGAATTAGATGGTGACATTTCACCAGAAGTTCGCAACGCAATATGTCGAGGCAAATCACTCAAAGCACCGGATGTAGATCCGGTTCCGGAACAGTTCCTAATGAATTCATCGCTGCTATTCATGGAATATATAAAGGATACGTTAAATACAATAGATATTTCTGGGAAAACTTTTATTAGCTTCCGGATAAACATTTTATAAAAGAAAGAAATACTATTTTAAAAACGTTCGCATCACTTCTTTTCAACCAACGTGAACAAACATCATTTGAAACGACTATTTAGCAAGTAAGCAAAATATTTAACTTTTTTTAAGCATCTAAAGTAAAAGCTGAAGGATAATACGGCTGCATTGGGAGTAGTACGTGGAATGTCCTACTTAGGCGAAACTCAGTGAATGCTACCACCATTATGTGTTCTGCAGCACAAGTATGAGAATGCATGCCGTATGATGAAGTGGAATAAATCTTTCATAAAAAGAACATTGCTAACAACACACTGAATTATGCCATTTATCTTGAAACTCACCAATATCACCAATATCACCAATATTTGTAAAAACACTACACTTGAACTTCGAATACATCAGAAGAATTATGAGAATGCCAGAATATCGAAACGCAAAAATGGTTGCAATGTATCTTCTTTCGCAAAGAGTAAAATGTTTCCAACAGTGGGAACGTCTCGGGCAGGACTTTAACTTAACCATAACACTCGATAATACCAACTATTGGGATAGGGAGTGTGCAGTTCTCTTACAATATGCGGAGCGCTTCTCAAGGAAAAAAACTTGTGAATTATGACCTCGGTGAAAGAAACTATTACACCAATAATATGGAAACTTGTACGTTATCAGTATCTTCAAAGCATGAACTGAAGTACTGAGGTTAAATTATTTACCACACACGGCAAACTAAGATAGCTCTTGTACATTATAACAAATAGCTGCCTATTTGCGATATCTGATAACTTAAATATTTAAAAATTTTACGATTTATAATCTATCATGCTTATTTCAAAATTATGCCGCAGGAGCTGTGGGAAATTTTTATATTGAAGCTGCACGACGCCGAAGCCTTTCGACCTACTTTAAAAAATAAACAAGAAATAGAAGCATAAAAATAAACACAGGCAGGCACTCACCTGCAGATAAGGCGTCCTGGTGAGTGCTTTGATCTATGGCCCTTTCGCATCTAACAGCAAATATAATCACACGCTTTACATCAACAACAGACGGTGTATGGGTGTTCGGGCGTACAAGAGATGAGGTAAGTCAGAGTTAAACTGCCTGCCTGTAAATATTACATTAAAAAAACTGCAAAATTATACTTCGCACATCGCTTTATTCATTAAATTAGCACAGCAAGAGGTGGAAACAGTTTCCAGATCTTAATTATATAATTTATTGTAAAATCAAAGGAGGCTCGCGTATCACTGTGGACGGTAGTCCACGCAAGTGACAAAAGCCCACCTCAGTGTGGCTGCAGCACGTGAACTATATTATACGCGCAATATCGAAGTTTTTACGGGTAAGTTCGAACGTACCATTAAAAAGGTCGTGAAACATACTTTCAGAAAATGTTAAAACATAGAATGTCGGATCACCCCAGTCCGAAATGTAGGGGATTAAAGAGTAATCACCTTTAGCAGTATTGTGGCTCGAGGGGGGCTATCACCTCAAACTTATTTTTTTATTTATTATGGAGTCCAACGAGCCCAGGATCAGAAAAATCGGTTACGAAATTTTTGAAGAGTTAATGAAATAGTTTGTTTGTTTGTTCGAATCCTTTGGAAAACCAAAATTTTATTGATACAGGATTTTAGCACACAAAAAACTAAGAAACTTTTGTTCTACGGCTTTTTCAAAATGGTGGATTTTGGCTGAAAAAGCTCAAAAAAAGTTTTAATTTCAATTGGTTACTATGGCCAAACGGCTTTATATTTTCCAACGTGTAATATCTTGTTGAAAAGATCTTTTGAATACCTTCAAATGAATGCTAACATAGTGCTGTACAGTACCTTTTTATAAAAATATAGGTCAAAATAAATTTTCAAAAGATTTTGATATTTGTTTTTCGTATGTGTTCACAAAATTGATAACAGAAGTGCAAGTAGGCTTCCGTCACTTAATTTTTACATCGTCAAGAGGTTTTTTTATTTGATATATATTGACGCCTGAAAGCAAACGCTCTACGCTTACTTGCGTAACTGGAACTGCGAGAGCCACTTTTGAAAATTCGAATAGTTACGGGATATTTGCTAACCACCAATTGAGTATATTTTCTTTGTCGTTTAATCGATTTAGTCTGCGTGAAACCTTAATATTTATTGATAATATGTACATTCAAGATATCCATGTATGCATCGAGTTCGTCTCCAGTTCTAGAGCTAGCACTACTTTCTTCAACTAGTTGCAGTTTTTCAGCAACGGATAAAACTCTCGAATATAAATCTGTCAAAGCCCGCTATACAAGTACTTTCCTGTTTAGAAGTCCGCTTTATATTATATCGGGTGGTCTAAAAAAATGGTACATTAATAGGCAGTATTCTCAAATTGAGTAGACTTACGTTTTTATGAATTACAGAGACTAAAAGTTTAGCTAAAGCAGTAGCTTTTCTATCAATTTGAATTTTGCAATGAAGCCAAATAGCATAAAAGTCGCCCACAACTAATTGCTCAGTTTCAAGTTTAGCCATTGTAATTTTAGCTGTACGCTGTACGCTGTTCGAGTACGTTAACAACTTTATCTATCTATAGTATCATTCTATAAAAAAATCAATATTTGCTACCGCAAAGTCGGCGCAGAAGACATACACTTTCTTCTCCAACAGATACTCCAGCAGATACTCCAGCAGCATATAAGTCGAGCTCCAACGAGGAGAACAATCAATTGGAATCTTCATTAACTTTTTATCTAGCATTATATAGTTTTTGGACGGCATGCGAAGCTTTTTGACAACGGCACTGGAAACTAAAATAGCTTTTGAAAAACTGCGCAAATATTTAGAGTACGCATATTGTCGGTATATGGTATCACCTGTTATTTTTATATCAGTATGTCTGAAATTTTGTAACGCATTAAAGGAGGCACCGTAGACCGCGAAAATTATATACATAAAGTATATATATTATTGATCAGCTCGACGAGACGAGTCGATCTAGATATGTCCGTCTGTCTGGATGTTGTTGCGCACTTTTTGGGACCAATTGTTATGTTATCCAGTTGACATACACTTCTTCTTATTGCAGTTTAATAGAGTATCAAGATTTACCCGCCACGCCTACTTTTTGGGGTAGCTCCCATACAAACGCACCAATCCCTTTCGAATTTTTGTATGAAAAAATTTTTTATTGTAGTCAATATCAACTTAATAATTGATACGATAGCTTCTAGTGGATGGACGCTTCATATATACATTAATGGGTGGGACCCCATTGTGCATAAATATCCTATGCATCAGAAGTTTTCTTAGAAAAATTTAAAGTGAGAACCGAAAGTATACCGGTATAAATGTTTTGGTTTCAGTACGGTTCTATGATTTTATTTTATTTCGGTAAAATGTTCCGGTTTCAATAAATGTTTTGATATCAGTTCCAGCTCCCAATTTGAATCGGATAATTTCGGTGAGCCGTTACCTGACCTTTACCGTACTTAATGGAATGAGAGCAATAGTTGGGGCATGTGGGTAATGGATTGTTATAACATAACCAAACTCAGACGCTAAAATATAAACATTATTAAATATTGCTTAAATATTGTCTTATATTGCATTTTTTGCAAAGCCTTAATTATAATTCAAGTATTCTAAAATTCTGTTATTCAATTAGTTTTATTTTCATTATAAAACTGTAATTTTTCTCATTTTCACTGGAGCTGTTTTAAAAATACTTTAAATTTTCACCATTGCTCTTGAAGTATGTCAGAAACAATTTGAAAGTACGCATTATTTTTCGAGCTCAGCAAAATTGTTTATGTTTATAATTAGAAAATATATACTCAAGGTAAATGGGATTATCCGCCTGCAGGCTAGACGACAGGTATGCAGAATATTAAATTTGCTTTAGTGAAAGAAACTCTGAGCATTTATTATATTTACTTACACTTTGTAACAAACAGTGAGTGTTTCCGAATGTGAGTGCGTTTATTGTTCGGACTGTCTGTATGTGAGGACAATCTCTCGAGTCGCATAAAAAAGTTTTTGCAATGTCGCCGGTTTGCGTACCAAACAGTTTGTGTTCCAGCGCAAATGTCACCAGAACCGAAATAGCCTGACCATTCCCATTCCAGCCGTAGCCAACAGTGGCCCCGCCTCAGACTCGGGTGCCATGGCGGTGGTTCATCTTGGACATTGGCGGAAATACATCAAGTGAGAGCAGACAATAAGCAGCCGGCAAAGAAAGAAAAAGGAAAACGGGAGCATAAAAGAGAAATGTGGCTGAAATGAAAGATATAAAACTAACAGGACAGGAAACATACATTCCTGAGATTGTCCCGTCCACAGCGTCCATTATTACAATAGAAGAATAACAGACAGATGAACAAATGGTTACAGAAATGTTGATGAATAAAGAGTGTGTAATAGAAACGAGAAATATGTATGTATTTATATTGGTATATGGAGTCAGAAAAAGGGTCGGAAGCGAAAAGAGGAGTGGCAGTAAACTGTATCTACAATTGTACCCTCGGGTGTACATCTGCCGGCAGCGGAAATTATTGTTTCGTTTAAGTATTTTTTCCTCATGCTGACCGTTTAACAAACTTTGTGTGTAGACAAACATTTGTATTACTGGAATACTGAATGGAAGAAGTTTCAAAAGTGATAAGGGCGCAAACTGGTTTTCTTTTTTATCTCTACATTGGAAATTGTGATTACAATGTTATGACAAACTTTTGCTTATTTGAATTTTTAGTGCAGCATATATTAAACGAGTTTGAATCAATTCAGTGCTTGGTTAAGGTTTGTAAGCACTACTTACCAAAATCGAATCTGTATAGACACTGTATCTGTATGTCTATGGTATTTGAATTTCGAACTTGGAGTTGAAGAAAAATACTGAGATTACATAATTCCAAACTGTAAACTGGCTTAGTATTTAAATATGATTTCGGGCATTTGGGTGGGTCGGAAATGGTGCATTCTGGAAGTCCAATTTTTGACCACTTCTTCCATCAATGGGCCGTATCTGGGCAATGGATCGCATAAAGCAATGACTTCACGTAACCCCACAGAAAATAGTGCAAAGGCGTTAAATTTCAGTATCACGGTGGCTAATTGTCCATTTCGGAATATAATGAGTTCGCCAAATGTTTCCTTCTGTAAATCGACTGTTTGACGCGTTGTATGGTATGTGCCGCCATCGTGTTGGAAAAACATGTTTTGAATAAACATCCCATTCAATTGGTTTACGAAATAATCGCTAATCATGGTTCTTTAGCGGTCGCCGTTGACGGTAACGTTCACGTCGGCCTCATTTTTAAAGAAATAAAGCCCACATACACGGAACAGTGATTTTTTGTGGATGTAAACGTGTTTCAAGAATCACTCGTGCATTTTCTTCACTCCAAATGTAGCAATTTTGCTTATTTACATGCCCATTGAAGGAAAAAGCAGCCACATTAATGAAAAACATATTGCTATATAAGGTGGGTTGATTTCCTGTTGACTTTCAGTGCATTGACAGAATGTATGGCGTAAATAATGGTCATTCAGCTTTAAATCCTGCACCAGCTGGATCTTATAAGGTCTTACGCCGAGATCTTTACGGAGTATTTTCCATGAAGGGGATGCATACAGCACCAATTGCTGCGCGCCATGGCGGGTAGCCTCATTTGGGTCCTCCTCACTACTACACTCAATTGTTTCTTCGGTGCGCACTGTACGGCGTCTTTGCGGATGCGCATTATCATTTAGAGCATACGTGGCGTGCAAGCGTTGTTCTGGCGTTAGTCTATTCATGATAAAATGGCAAACGTAGCGTTGCCAGATCCGAACAAATTATGACAGTTTAATCAGTGTTGGAAAATGGAACTTGTAAAAAAAAACTACCTACAAACACTAAGTAGAGAATAGTAATAGAGAAACCATCTCATATAAAGACTTTGTCACTTCAAATTTCTTCTGCGACAGGTCCCATGCATCAC
>JAWNNQ010000869.1:0-80985 GCA_035044765.1 Leucophenga montana | reverse complement strand
AAATCTGAAAAAATGTAATCTACATTGTCTGTAATCTATTTTTGTTATCTACGACAACTCTGCGTAGCACAAAACTCGTCTGTAAACTGAAAACTGTTTTCTATGAAATCTCTTCTGTGACAGTTACGAAATTTCTCTGTGAAATTCAAATCACCAGACGGAATTTTGTCTAGAGATTTCTGTTACACCGCCGTATGTGTAAATGGTAAAAAGAAAAAGTTTTTCTCACATATCCTTTTGACAATTAAATTAAATCAAAATGAGAGGTCAAATTTAATACATTCTCTGCTCCTTCTGCTAAGGAATAGAATACAATTATTATTGCGTGCTGTGGAGTGCTCGTTATTATTATACCATTCATACATAGTGTGAAATAATATTATCAGTTAGTCTAAAAGTTTGTAACCCATTAAAGGAGATATCGTAGGTTTACTTTTTTGTTAAAAATTATTTTATTTTACGACTCTTAGTGATGGGTGGACCTAATAAGGATGCTTCTCGGATGAGGAAACTACGGCTACTTGAGACAGAAAATGAAAAAATTAACAAACGCATTAGGCGCCACTACGATTTTCGAAGGTTCCCCTCGATTTCTCCGAGATGCACACAGAAAAAAAAAAAACAAAAATATATACGATCGAATTGAGAAGCCTCCTCCTTTTTTGAATTTAGATATATTCTCTACTATAACGGATAATTCATTTTTATATATATATATATATATATATATATATATATATATATATATATATATATATATATATATATATATAGAGAGAGAGAGAGAGAGAGAGAGAGAGAGAGAGAGAGAGAGAGAGAGAGAGAGAGAGAGAGAGAGAGAGAGAGAGAGAGAGAGAGAGAGAGAGAGAGAGAGAGAGAGAGAGAGAGAGAGAGAGAGAGAGAGAGAGAGAGAGAGAGAGAGAGAGAGAGAGAGAGAGAGAGAGAGAGAGAGAGAGAGAGAGAGAGAGAGAGAGAGAGAGAGAGAGAGAGAGAGAGAGAGAGAGAGAGAGAGAGAGAGAGAGAGAGAGAGAGAGAGAGAGAGAGAGAGAGAGAGAGAGAGAGAGAGAGAGAGAGAGAGAGAGAGAGAGAGAGAGAGAGAGAGAGAGAGAGAGAGAGAGAGAGAGAGAGAGAGAGAGAGAGAGAGAGAGAGAGAGAGAGAGATATATATATATATGAGAGAGAGAGAGAGAGAGAGAGAGAGAGAGATATATATATATATATATATATATATATATATATATATATATATATATATATATATATATATATATATATATATATATATATATATATATATATATATATATATATATTTTTTTTTTTTTTTTTTTGTAATTATTATAGTTTTCTTTATTATGACCCGAAACAACAACCTCTAACATTTACTTTTCAAAAATAATTACATTCAAATGGTGGCTGCGACTAGCTTCAGATAAACTCAAAAGCCGTTATAATGGGTTTTTTGAAGTTATTTTTAAATTTTAAGTTTTTAAATGATTTTTTTTTTTTTAGTTAAGCTGCAGATGTCGAATGTTGTATATTTAACATCAGTCCCAACAAGAGGTTGACCCCATACTTACCGGCTCCATTAGATTTTGAGTTTTTGTATAAACATTTTGTTGTTTTTTTTTTGTTAATTAAGCTAGAAATGCAAGATTTTTTGTATATTATGTCGATCCTAATAAAATATCCCATATAAGTCCAGATCGCAATTTAGCCCCATTTAGATCAAAACAAACTAACGTAGTCATTCAAATAAATGGTTATAATTAAAAATGGGATTATGGCCACCCCAAAGCAGTTGTCTACTTTTTCTTTGGAGAGACGGTCATCAACTCATGGAAATATCGAGGTTATTAGTTCGTCGAACTTTGTCAACAGTTCGCGAATTGGTCATCAGTACATCTTGGTCATTTGCTCGTAGTTAATTGTGTGGTATTATAGTTTCCGGTCGGAATAAATTAAATAAATTGCAGCAAAGTACGAAATATCTTGTATTGTGAAAAAGAATAAATCTAAATTAATTATGACCTAAACATTTTTAAATTTGTATTTCATACCAAAATTCAAAAGTGGTCGTGGGGTTTATATGGCGGCTAGCATTCACATATACGCCCATTGTTGTATATGTGGAGAGTCCACCATATCAATAATCAAGTTACAAGTTAACTGAAAAAATAAAGTTTATCATACAAAAAGGCAAAAGCGGAAGGGAAGCCTGTATGGGGGCTACCCCAAAAAGTGAACATAGCTGTTCATAGATTAGAAATAGCATTATCGTAGTCGGTCCCTTGCGTGAAATTATTGGCAATAGACCACTAAATATACCAGTCGGTCCGAAACATGTCATGAAGATGATTACATCGAAACTATTCTTAAATTCGCCAGGACGTGAATTCATCTGCAACGTCTTGAGTACATCGAGCGGCTGTGATATGATGCTCGATATGATTGAAGAAACCATTGAACTCATAAAGTGTAGACGCACATCTTCTTCCATGCTACGGTGACGCTGAAGTAATTCCTTGACCTCATCGTACATGGCAAATTGACCAATTGTACCAACGAAAGATTTTATAAAAGCTCCATTGTAGAGGGCAAAATATCCCTCCACGCGTGGTACGCGTATTAGGGCATACTATTTAACTGTAATAAAGTTAAGTCCATGTGCCGATTTACAATTGGATATCTTAAAAATTGATCCACAAAAAAATAAACAAAGGCATCTAGACAGACAGACGGACATAGCTATACCGACTCGCCTTGTCAAGCTGATCAAGAACCATTTCGCGCCATGTGTGAATAATATAAAAACAAACGAATATATTGGACTCTCATTTGTGAATGGAAAGCTGACTTTTCTCAATTTCCACTGAAATCTGGTTAAATTTAAGAAGTTTAATAAATACCAAGTTCTAATTAACATTTATTATTAAGCAAAAAAAAAAAAAGAAGCAGTCGAGACTTTAAGGTACTTTATAAGGAGCTTATATGAACATGAACATGTTGAACATGAATATTTTAATAGAATTGATGGAAAATTACAAATAATTAAAAATAAAAAATTGAAACAACAAATTTTCATACAAAAACTCAAATGGGGGACACGTTTGAATGGGACTACCCCTTAAAGTGATATGATCTGAGCCTATAAGGAATGTTTCACGCCAAATTTGCATTTCTAACTTAATTAAGAACAAAAACAATTTTATGCAAAAATGTAAAAATTGAAGGCTAGTTAGTATGAGGCTACCCTTTATAGTGGTCTAAACTGGACTTATGCCGTAATATGCACTAAACTTTGCGTTTCTAACGTAACAACAAAACCACACAAATTTTCATACAAAAACATTAAAATGGGGCCAGATTTGTGTGGGGGCTACCCTCTAAGTGGGGTTGGCATGTTCATTTAATACTAATTATCCAAATAGGGAAAATGAGAGTCAAAATATCTAAACGTTAAGTCTCTATCTCGTATATTGTCGGAGATCTGTTAGTTCAAATAGACAGTCGGACATGTCTATATCGATTCCTCTTTTTATACTGATAAAAAATTTAGGGTCTGAAACGCCTCTTTCTGCCTGTTAAATACTTTTTCAAAAACTTAAATACCCTTTCACCTTATGGGTATAAAGTATAAAGACTTTCTTAACAAAAATCGGCACGTAGCACAAAATTTTTGGATTAACATAATTACATACATATATGAATATTTCAATGATATGTTTCATATCACACTCTGAACTAACTTTTGATGTCACTTACCGAACGGGTTATTTGCATAGAAACTAAATATAAACCTATTTTAATTACCAGCATTTCAAATGCATTTGCAAATTTCAGTATTATTAATGCGTGCAAAACGACACTGAAAGACAACTATGGAAGATAAATACGTATGCAAATTTCAAGCATTTGTCAAATGTGGCTATAAAATTATGTACAACTACATTTTCGAACAATATATAAAAGAACTTCAAAGCCACGTTCAGCTCAGGCTGTTGGCTTTGCACTACAATAGTGAACAATGAACAAAATCGTTCGGAGATCAGAGTCGACATTGCTATTGCTAACATTGCTTTCATCCGGAACAACTGCGGCAAGATTCAACTGTAAGTAACAACCTTTCACAACTATCTACTACACTGCTACAGGACTTAATGCTTTCATTATATCAGATGCTTTTCCAAGCATAAATGACACAAATACGCGCATAGTAGGAGGTTCTGATGTACCGTTTGGAGAGACTGTACCATTTCAGGTTTCGCTACAGTATCGCACAAAGGATGGTGGTCATCAGCATTTCTGTGGTGGTTCGATTATATCATCAAATCGAGTTCTCACAGCAGCGCATTGCTGCCGGGGATTGAACGTACGACGAATGTCTGTTGTTGCCGGTATAAGAGATCTGAATTTTCCAAAATCGGGTACTCGTGTGCAGGTGCTTAACTATAAGATACACCCAAACTATAAAGAGTTGGTGACCAGCGATGTTGCTGTACTGTCGATTGATCCCCCATTGAAGTTCAATAACAAAACAATTTCGCCGGTTGAATTTCGGGATGATCATTTTGTCAATGGCAACATTGCAGTAACATTATCGGGTTGGGGACTACGGCTGCCTGTTCCCTTTCCATTTGTAGACGCGTGGAACTATCCGACAATACTTCAGCGAATGAGCTATCAAACTATCACAAATGAACAGTGTCGCGACAGTGGTATGGAGGATGTCACCGATACAGAGATCTGTGCACGTGGGCCTTTTCGAGGTGCTTGTTCGGTAAGATTCAGATTCAACGACATTATTCAAAGTACAATTAATGTTAATCTGGCATTTCAGGGTGACTCTGGGGGTCCTTTGGTCATGGTTACACCAAATGGCTTACGGCAAGTTGGAATTGTTTCGTATGGAATGGTTGTATGTGGGCTTTTTGTGGCGCCAGATGTTTATACGCGCGTGTCTACATTTCAGCAGTGGATTCAGGAATATTTGGAGTAGTACACGTACAGTATATTTTTAATACCTTATAAATAATACAAGCTTACATTGAACTGACTTTAGTCGGTGGGGGAGATTTGATTTAAATCGAAGTGTTAACTAAATGAAAAAATGTTTGTTTTATTTTAAACTACATGCTTTCAATTTCAATGTTTGTAGTTTCCAGCGGTGCTTTCACAGATTTGTCATCTATTTCATTTGTTGGTGACAGTAGGCTTGATTCTCGGGAACAGTTACTTCAGGTACTAGTTGCATTTGAATATTATTTTCAGTTGAGACTTGTTTATCTACATCCATAGATGTAATTGCGTCAGTACGGATTCTTATCCTTCGACCTCAAATAATTCCAGAGGTATGACGTATCTTTCGAGACGCTGCCATTGGTTCTAATTTTATCCAAATTTTATCTCTATGCTTCAAATAAGTGGTTGCTGAGATATGACGTATTTGGTTTTTATCTTTTTTCTTTCTGTAACTCCTACCCTTATTCTCAAATGATATATAGCAAATGATATATATGTATATATACATTCGCAAGCCATTTTTTTCCTGAGCAGTTGATTTTTGAACTTGGAGTTGTAAGTAGCTTACGAAAAACAAAAGCTTAACATATTCTCGAGCAAAAACTTAAAAAAGGGGTATAGGTTTGTATGGGGGCTACTTTAGTGTAGATGACGCGGAAGGGACCAGACACTTCTTATTATTAAGTTGTAGCGTCTGTATGAATCAAAACTAGAAAAAAAGCAGCAATATCAATAATTAATATGAAAAAAAGAGTTAATCTTAGATTCATCAAAATTACATAATCGAAAATATCATTTTAATATTGCCGAACATTTCTAAATAATCTTTTTAATATTAATATATCACTTAATAAAAAATATATACCGACAAGCTTAAAACTTTGCTATTTGTTTGGGTAGTAGTTTCGCTCCGCTTGATAAATTTAATTAGTTTTTAAATTTGTTAAATTTTTGCCGATTTAAAAAAAAGATATTCTCTGGTGTAGGAGGTGACATTCGAACCACGACAAGAAAAACGGACGTTGGCTTGCAAAATTGAATCATCAACAACATCGTCTAATAGGCGGTTGCCGAATCACAACTAATTGCTCTTCGCGAATGCGTCGCATACTGTAAAATATTTTTTTTTCCTTTCTATTCTTAGACTCGACACATTCTCTCTCACGGGTTTATTTTTCTTCGTCTCTTTAGGTTTTCTTATTTTCGAAGTAAAATGATTAGAATGATTAGATCATAACGATATTTTTATATATTAGTTTCAATCGTTTACAAAATATTTCATGAATTTAATATGAAAAATATCAAATGAATCTTTTTTAATGTCCGAATGTTATGAAAAATTGATATTCGAAAATTGATGAGACAATAAAAAATTGATATTGTAGTCACTTTTAATTAATATATAAGTAAATTCGTCAGATTGTCATTTGTGCTCAGTTTAGTTTGCCATTTTATCATGAATAGACTAACGCCAGAACCACGTGAATAGCCATCGTTTGCGCAGTGAGCTGAAAATAAACTGGAAGTCAAACGTACTGTTTTGTTATTGATTATTGATTGCCTCAATGGGCATATCAATAAGTAAAATTTCTGCTCTCGAAAATCCACGAGAGAATCTCGAAACATTGGTTCTTCTTTAAAAAAATTAATCGCTTCAACGGTAAGCGCTATATAGCCATGATTAGAAATTATTTGGTGCCCCAATTGAATGGGTTGTTTATTGAAGACATGTTATTCCAGCAGCACGGCGCTACATGTCATACAGCACGTCAAATAATCTACTTACTGAAGGAAACATTTGGCGAACGAGATATTTCGTGTTATGGATCGGTCAATTGGCCACCGTTTCTTGCTCATTTTTTTGGGTAGCCGCTAAACCCACCACCCACGTTTACGTTTTAAAATACGATAAGAAATTTCGGTTATTTTCTAGTTTGCTATTTTCCAAAACTGCAACTTCTTGTACATTTAATTCACATAATTTTATGAATCCATTCTAATTAAAATTATTATTTAAAATTAAGCAACAAACAACTCGGTAACAAACGAAGTTAATCAAGAAGTGCATTTGACCGGATCTTGGCGGCAAAAGATCCCAATCAGCGTTGGTACGAGAGAGTTAAATACTTGAACGACCTGCTACCGTTTTAAAATGTAACGTCATAAAAATGTAACTAAAAGGAAATAAATCATATCGAAACGATTTTGCGGCGCGAACAAAAGCAAAAGGAGGCTTGCACCGCTGTGGTTGACAGACCGATTCTGACAATAAAAATGAAAATAAAAATATCTTTGCGGAGCCCGCTGACCACACACACAATTCTTAAGAAGCGCTGACTGACATGTTTTTATATAGTCGAATCGGTTCCACAAAGTGATCTGAAGTGAGCAATCAAGCGAAATGTCATAATAATGGTGGCGCATACGAAGATTCGCGTTTCACCTCTACGCCTCTCTGGATCGCAAATTAGCAGCAACGTTGACCATATTTCTGCGCTGGTTGACAGGATGTTTATCTTTTTAACACTGCTGGTGCGATGATCTGCGCGCACAAGTCAACTGCCCGAACCGAGTAAAAGGAATCTGAGCAGAGCCAGTTGCAAAGTCAGCCACTCAAATTTGATGATGCAACGATTTCATGGCTATTTGGTTTTCGGCGAATCTTACTTTTGTTAAGCTCTTTCACGATGCTCTCTGATGTATGAGGTTCATGTTGATGAAATGATTAAAATGCATTTTAGAATGCTAAAATTGTGCCCTGCCATGACCATGAGACGGCCCACTGAGTTAGTGGTGGAGTAAACAAATGAAGTTTAATGGTGAAGTTAAAAACAATTTTAAATGTACAGTGATAAAAGAGATTCGAAAAATTTATATTATAATATACTATAGTGAAAATCACAAAATAGCTAAGCGTCCTACAATTCCTGATGTTAGCTATATTGATTAAATCGAGATTGATTCGATATCTCGACTTTGGTGTAATCTGCTCAACGATGAGTTGTATGTTGGATGAAAATCCAAAAGTGGTGGTGTTGTAGTTGATAAAATACTGGATACACGAAATAAAAAATACTCGTATTTTCATCAACATATTTTTGAGAAGTCAGACTCCTATAACCGATAAGCTGATGATATATGTTGACGCAATTCGTCAAATATTTTAACATACTCGTATTACAATATTCTATATGTGCTATAGTTATACATCGATTATTTATACAAGTATTGACAACTAAAAGTTTTGTTAGGTGTCAGCTGATCTTTCCAATAGTAAATTTGGCATTTGTTGTCTATAGTTACTCGTGAAATGATTCGATGAGAATTATCAAGGCAAGAGTGCATCGACAAACTTACTTCCACTTTTGGCGATAAAGCTTCTTCCTTTTCACTGTGAAACCCCTGTGTTATCCCCTTGATAGAAGTCACACATAGACCAATATGGTCCGAGTGAGAAACGCTGGTATAAAGTATAAAATAACGAAGGGGACGAATCATGAATACATATATTCATATAAGCATGATTCTGAACAGCAGTCGACTGTATGGCTGTTTTATAATGAACTAAATTAATAAAAGTTGTATACACTCGAAGCGCATTTAAACAAACAGTTCTAATACCATTCCCCCGAAATTTTAAATAGTATCGTAAAACATAAAAGTGGGGCTTAAATAAAAGTGAGCTGTGGGTCTATCTCAAAATGTGGGCGGGACACACCCATTTGTATATTTATATGAAGCAGTTGTCTACTAAAATCCACCAAATAAAGTTTCAAGCTAATATTGATTTAAATGAAAAATTTTTTGCATAGAAAACACAAAATGCACGGTGGCTTTATATGGGGGCTACCTCAAAAAGTGGGCGTGGCGGGTCAATCTTGATACTCTATTAAACTGCAATAAAATGAAGTTTATGTGAAAAATTTCAACTGGATAGCATAAAAATTGGTCTTCAAAAAATGCGCAACACCATACAGACAGACAGACGGACAGACAGAGTGCCCTGGCGCAACTGTTTCATTAAAGAAACATAGGTCGGTCAATTGTGAATGGTATACAATCATTTCTTTGCCAGAATTGTTTGGAGAAATAAGGAAAACTAACCGCCAGAGATGAATAATTCTCCATCACGACAGTGCTAGCTATCACACAGCCAAAGTGGGACAATGATTGGCTTAAAGAAACTTCAAATAGTATCCAGTTTATACTGGGTATCCTTGGCGTAGATGTAGCTAAGCTCACCATGCGATAGTATTGCCGCCAGTATGCAATCGTTCTGAAAATAATAGCATTGGCAACTTATTTATAATGTTGTCCAATACTGTTTTAGACAAAAAGCAGAATTATCTGTCAGAATAGTCTCCGGAAATGGAGAATCAAGTAATCAAGTTTTCAAACATGTAAACGATTTGGTAAAAAAAACTTTTTTCGAAAACGGATTTAGACGAGATCAAGACTAATGTGATCTGGCGAAAATGGGAGAGCATATATCACAAGAAAAGTAAAATTCAAATATAACTGGAACGAAAGCAAGGAAGCAGAAACCCGGGGACTGAAATAGCTAGGGGATTCCTCAAAAAACGAAATTTGATTTTGCATGGAATCGAGTCGTAAAAATATTCAACAGAATAATGCCAAAACGATTGTGCTGTGTGGCTTATGGTGCCATCTTGCTGAAACCACATATAGCCGAAGTCAAAATCTTCAATTGCAGGCAGAAAAAAAAATTACTAGCATATAAATTTTCTTATTGGCCTTAATGTGCTATCGATCGATCATTTTAAATTTGGTTGAAATCGGTTGAGCAGTGAAGTGATGGGCCATGCACTTATCACACACATGTACTAATGGCCGTGCACCACCCACATTTTGGTGTTGCCCCTATAAAAACCCATCCGCCCACATATGTTTTACAAATCGTGTAATTGGTACTAGAGCTTCAGTTCAGTTAAAATTGACTCTGTCATTTGACGAGCATACTTTAAACAAAAAAAAAAAATGGAAATTGATAACAATAGCTATTAATAAATTAATAATTGCAATCAAACACAAGGCTTTGTCTAAATGCAAAGATAAATGGACGCCAGCCGAACACAGTAACCCTGTCCTGTGCTTTTTCAACTCTTGTGGGTGTGGAATATTCAAAAATGTGCGGTATGAATTGCACACTCATGTACAAATCAAGCAAAAAACGCAATATGTTTAAAATTTCAACTGGATAGCATAAAAATTGGTCTTAAAAAAATGCGCAACACGAATGAGAAAAAAAAAAAACATTATGCACACGGCCGTGCGAATGAGAATTGCTTATGTGCAGGTGAAGAAAAACAGACATGTGCAAATAGTATCGACACTTCAATGTAAAGCAGGACCTAGGCCTTGAAGCTATATGCTTCTGCTTCTGGTGTAGAAGAGCAAGAAGAGGGAGGAGGCAAGAAGCCCGAATTCGTCCCGCCGCTGGAAGCGCCCAACAACAGCCGTGCATCTAGGGGGTCCTTCAGCGAAATCATCATAAAAGTAAGCTCGCGTCGGCGAATGCTTACCCTTGAGGAAGGGCCCGTCGATAGCAAACAACGTTTCTGGTATAAAGTCACCTAATTACAACAAATTCTACCCGACCACAGTAATTACAGCAAGAACTGCAATTCTGGTAAGGAAAGGGATATATACCCACTTAATGTCTAATTACAGCACGTATTATTTCACAGTAGTGGCGCTGCAAGGAGGCAGGGACGAACCAACGCTCATGGCGTCCTGCGTCGAAATACCGAATGAAATAATCACTCCCAAGAAAAGTCTGTGGGCTATAAACTCATGCGGGTGTTACAAATATCCTGGGTTGGACGGGATCTCCCGGCAACTAAGCATATGATCGTTGCATTGCTACAATCCACATTTGAAGTATGCCTGAGGTACGGCTATGTGCCTGTAATCTGGCCCAAAGCGGGAAGATGCAGTTACGTGCAGCCAAAGTACTACACGCTTATTAGCCTTACCTCATTTCTGCTGAAGACAATGGAAAAAAATACTGGATCTCCATATAAAGGAAAGCGTGAATCTAACCATGGAACCCAAAAAACACTATACGAAAAGCAAATCGGTGGAAACCACGGTAGCTGGTAGCCAACATTGAGAAAGCAGATCTAAGGCGCGTTTAATTGTGTGATAATGGATTTAACAAGCCTGATGCACTGGATCTTCATTTCAGTAGTGTAACCGATACTATTTCATGGAGTTCTGGTATGGTGGCAAGCCTCGAAGAAATCCACATACCTAAAACTTATGGGGAGGATCCAACATCTGGCATTACGGGGGCTTTGATGTCAACCCCCACAAAAGCATTGAAAACGATGCTAGGAGTATATCACCATGTTCACGTCTACTTGCACTGCAACTAAGCTATGGACACAGCTCAGTTGGCCGGTAGTTCAGCAGCATAACGGACTAAATGACTCCCAAAACCCAACTTCGCACAGACACACATTTCACTGAGACTAGGTGACTGTCACAAAGGACTGGTGCAGCGCGCAATACAAATATTTACAGACGGTTCCAAAATGGAGTCAGGAGTTGGCGGTGAGCAGAGCGCGATCTAAGCTCGGTAGTATTCGCAGTAAGGAAAGTAGCAGAAGTAGTCCAACAGATGCATACTTCGCAAGAACGAATAAACATATTCGTCGACAGCCAAGCTGTAATAAAAGCCTTGAAGGCGGGTCCATCTCTTGCAGATATGTCCTACTATGTTGTTTGTTTTTTTTTGTTTTTTTTTTGTTGTGCTGCAAGTGTGTTCTCTGAGCGAGTGAAGCAGTTCATACTGCAATCTCTGACCGAGAAAGACAGTGGTTTGAAGACTGCGTGTATTTTGTTGGTGTGACCCAACTCGATGCCCCAATCGAACTGACGCATCTCTATGTTTAACTATCTCTGCAATAACAAAATCATTTCATACGTAACATTTTGTATTTGCGGGCGAAATAAGTGTTTCGAACTTTGCAACAAGTTCATAGTCAGGAATCGACGATGTGATGCAATTTTGAGTGACTTATATCACAACAATTAAAAAAGTCATAGCCAAGAATATATATACTTCATGGGGTCTACCACACCTCATTCTGCCTGTTACATATATACTCGTATATGTTATAATAATGATACTTCAAATCTAAGTAGAGATAAAAAAATTGGGACTGCAAATAATGATTATTTGTTTTTTTTTTTTTCAATAAAAAAAATCATTCACTTATAGTAACTTTGCGAGAAATATTCCAATATTCATCTTTAAGGATAATTTATGCAATTTCACCATTATTTAAAGTTATTCAAGTTTTTTAGATTTGCTCACAAAATAATTATTAATTTTGAGTTATACTTTACTACTCAACCAATAATTATTATTTTTGAGCAAAAAAAAAACGAACAAAAAATAAAACTTAAAGAATTATCATTATTTCATGAGTTTTATTTTTTGCTCAAAAATAAAACTCAAGTTGTATTTCGTCTTTTTTTTTTCAAGAAATAATTTTTTTTCAAAAATTTTTTTTAAATTTAAAAATTGAGTATTATGGTTTTTCTTGGCTTACTGACTAGGAATATATATAATTTTTGCTATTATTTCCTAAGAAAAAAAAATCGTTTATTTCGGTGGAACCGAACCTTCGATATGCTTTTTACGAAATTTCAAACTGTAAAGCTGCTCTATATTCCAGTCAAAGAATAAAAAACTTTATTTTGGAAGAACCTCTTATAAAATGAGTGAAACACTACCATTAACATATACATACAATCTGTCAAAATAGTACCTTCAAAGTACGCCCCTTCCGACGAGTGCCAACGTATAATCCAATCACCAAAAACATTTTTTTCTGCTAACTTATTGACAAAAACAATTTTGATAGTGCATTTTAAATGATCAATTCCCGGTAAATTTTTTCCAGAATGTATATGAGAAGCCTTTACATATTTAGGAGTTCCCATATGAGTTTCTCAGCTGATTTGTTTAGTAGATGCTGATTCTTCTCATATGAGCGTTCAAACTGATATCAGTTGAAATAAAACACAATATATTTGACCTAAGTTCCCAGAGACCTAGGATGATTAGCCATGTCCGAATGACTGTCTATGTGTCAGTGAGTGGGTTTCAGTGAATCTTTGCAATATTGGTTTGGAAGTTCGTATGGAGACTTTTTATAACGAGAAGCAACTCAACTTCGAACATGACCGCGATTTATTCATTAGAAGGTTAGATTCCATAAAAAAAAGTAAAACAATTATTTTTAAAATAATAATTGGTTTGAAAATGGTCAACTACATAAAAAAGGTTAAACCAATTAATAATAACAGATATTGTATAAATTGTATACTTATATAGAGTATCCCAACCAGATTGCACGATTTAATTAAAAAATATAACGCATATTTTTATTGCATTTTAAAGTAGACATTATTATTATATATAAAATATCCGGCAAATGGCACCCGAAGCTCTGAATGACATATTGAATCGATGACATATTGACAAAGATTTGGCTCTATCTCACTGATTACGCGTTAGATTTAGGATTTGATTTCAAAAACCCCAAAGACATCGGAACGATCTGGGAACCGTTGCTAAATAAATCGATGTTTCATGCGCGGTGTGGCAAAACATAAATATATAATTATCTCAGAAAATTTACGGGATAGAATATTTAGATCCACTTTTTCATAGATAAATACTAAATATCTACACATACAAAAATATCACAAAAATCCATCATCAAAATGACATTTTTGTCACCAAATGGCAAATGACATGATCGAACATATTATTTTGATATTTTCTAACTTATTTAAATGATCTTCCTTATTATTAATATACGAATAACATAAATAATATATGTATACAGGTATACTATATACATACAACTTTTGTATATGTTTGTGTAGTAACTTCGCCCCGCGTCATAAATTTTATTAGTATTTAGTTTTGTTGAATTTTTGCCGCTTTAGAAAAATATTCTGTGATGGAGAAGCTGGCGTTAGAACCCCGACAGTACAAGTTCGCAACGGCGGTCGCTTGCAAAGTTACATCATCCTATCAACCTCGGCTAATAGGCAACCAAGTCAAGTCAAGTTGGCGAATTGCTGCGCGGCATATACAAAAAAAATTTTTTTTCGTTTCTATTTTTTGATTCTACACATTCCATTTCTCTCGTACATAGTTTTTATACTATTCACACAGAGTTTGAATAGAATTATCAGTTAGTCTAAAAGTTTGTAACGCATTAAAGGAGATATCGTAGACCCTATAAAGTATATATATTCTTGATCAGCTCGACGAGACAAGTCGATCTAGCCATGTCCGTCTGTCCATCTGTATGTTGTTGCGTATGTTTTGGGGACGAATTTTTATGCTATCCAGTTGAAAATTTGCACATACACTTCTTTTTATTGAAGTGTAATAAAGTATCAAGATTTGGGGTAGCCCCATTACAAACCCACAGCCCTCTTTTGACTTTTTGTAAGAAAAACTATTATATTGTTCTCAATCTCAACCGCCCACTTTTTGGGGTAGCCCCATTAAAACGCTCCACGATTATGTTCTTGCAGTACGATTTAAAATTTCGTGTGAATAGTAATAGAGTTTCGGTTCAACTGAAGTTAACGCTTTTCGTGTTTTTCTTGGTTCTTTTGGTTTGCCAATTTTTGTAGTGGAGGATGATATGAATTCAGATCAATATGACATTTTTCATATTAATTTGAAACGTTTCATGATTTCAATTCAACTCATGATTTTCATATAAAAAATTTCAAACCGTATTGTAAAACATAAACGCGGGGGGGAGGGAGTAAAATGGGGACTAAAACGAAAAGTGATGTGTGTGAAGTGACCATCTCGAGTATCAAGTTGATATTGACGTTTTTGATACAAATGCATAAAAGTGAACTGTGGGTTTGTATGGGAGTACCTCAAAAAGAGGGCGGGACTCGCCCATTAGTCTATGAATGTTAAGCAGCTTTCCATAAAAGGGCACCGCATCGCATTTTAACCTAATATTGGTTTTAATAAAGAAGTTTTTCATACAAGTACACATAAGTGAGCGGTAGGATTGTATGGAGGCGGGTCCCACGCATTAATGTATAATTGAAGTTCCCGTCAACTAGAAGCTACCATATCCATTACTAAGTTGATATTGACTACAATAAAAAAAATATTCATACAAAAAGTCAAAAGTGGGCGGTGGGTTTGTATGGCTGCGAAAAAATGAGAAACAACATTCAGTCAGACAGACAAGCGGACATAACTAGATCGACTCGTTTCGCCGCGGCACGCTTATCAAGAATATATATACTTTATGGGGTCTAGACGGGGTCCTTTAGTGTTTTACAGACTTTGAGACAAACTGATAATACCATTTCACACTATGTGTGAATGGTATAAAAATATATATTTAAAAATTGATGCGACAGTATCAAATTTATATTAATCTTTTTTTTTTGCTGTGTTTTGAAAATACTTGTTTCGTCGAGCTGATCAATACATGGACGACCTTCGTCTCTGTATGATATTATGCATGACTTCCAACAAATATTCATCTATCTATACTCCATAAATGTGATCAGGTGGGATGAAATAAAACAGTGATATCAACCGAAAATAGTGCTGCTTATTAGCGCAGTTAAAATTTTTAAAAACAAGAATGTGTACAAACAAGGGAATCTAAAAAAGATTATTAACTTCGGTTGAACCGAAGCTCTAATACCATTCACTTGAAATTACAAATCGTATTGTAAAAAATGAACATGAGAGGTGAGTTTATATAGCGGCTATCACAAAATCTGGGCGGGGCAAGTCTATTATAGGTGTCTGAAACGACCATCCATAAGAAACCACAATATTGAATTTCATGCTGATATGGATTAACTAAAGAAGTTTTTCATACAAAACTACAAAAGTTAGAAGTGGGTTAGTATGGGGAAACAACCAGGGAAACAAGAAACAACCATATCGAATGCGAAGCTAATATCGATTAAGGTTTTACTCACATAAGCATATAAGTGGGACCAAAAGATGCTTAAAAACCCGTTTTCACCCAGATATCTAAAATATTAGTAGTAATTAGGAGAATATTAGTAGTAATTAGAATTTATAAGCAACTTACCACCCAAATTTGGTACTCTATTAAACTGCAATACAGAAAAGTCTATGAGCTAACTTACAACCGCATATCTTAAAACTTGGTGCCCAAAAAATGTGCAACAACATTCAGACAGACGGACATGGCTAGATCGACTCGTCTCGTCGAGCTGATCAAGAATATAAATACTTTATGGGGTCTACTAACCCTCCATTCATGTGTTACAAACTTTCAGACAAACTGATAATACTATTCAAACTCTGTGTGAATAGTATACAAAATAAATGGTTTTTTTTAAATTTGTTTTTCGCTTTTTGTCCAGCTGTATTTACAAAGTTCCACACACTTTTTTTAATTGTTGAGCTCCTGCGAGTGAAGAATACTATTAAAATTTTATACTTTTTGCCTTGGTTTCTTTTAACTATTATAATATGGTTCGGAGCTTAATTACAAATTAAGTTCATGAAGTTAAATTTCAATTGTATAATACTTTGATATTTTATAAAATGTATTTATTTTCAATCAAATTTCTGCTTTAGTGTAAATGTCATTTAAGGAGTTTACTGTACTTTAGTGAATGAATATAAAAGTATGTTAACATAATTGAAAAAAAAAATGTTTGGGTTGAACCGGAAACTATTTAGGAGATGCTCCAAACAATATCTCATTGTCTCTAATCAAACCAAGTTTAGAGCATGTTTGTCTCCATCCATTTCCATAGTTCATATTGCGTACACTTTTCGTTTCGCATATTTCCCCTATGCAATTAAGTCAACATGCGCACTTGAATATATAAAATAAAAAAATACACACTCGATGAGATTTGACAAAGATTTCGAACAAGTTGTCTGCATTTGATTACTTTTGGGTGGCACGTTTTTCGTTTCACTGTCAATTCCTGGGAATGACACCTACGCGTAAGTGGACCAATCAACTCGTGCACAACAACCTGAAAAGCCAAGCAATGGCAAGAGAAGCTTCTGTTCTTGATCACTACAATATTGCAATTTTAATCAGTGAATAATTTAAATATTTCGATTAAACGGAGGCCATACTCCCAGACTACTCGTAATTCATTCATTCATTTCTGTGGACAATCCGATGTGGACTAGCGAGCAGTTTCTATTTTTTTTTTTTTTTTTTGTAACGCATTCTACGTCAGCGATACTTTTCCCATTGGTTACATGTCTGGCTGTGGTCCTGTCTGACCGTACTGATATCTTGCTCATTCGCTTGTTCGATGCAAATCAGATTAAGATTATTCGTAAATTAAAAACAAGAAAAACGTTACCTTTGGTGGTACCAAAGCTTAAATGCTCTTCAGACATGCATCGAAAGTAATCCGTATTTAACTATTGACATTGTACATATTTGTAGTGTATATAAAAATTCAAGAAAGTCGTTAACAAAAATTTCAAAAAGGTTACTGACACTTCTATAATCCAATTAAAATATATAAACAGATTTTTGTATGGGAGCCTGGCACAGGCAATTTTTGAATTATATGATACAACAATACAAACGGACGTAGCTAAATCAATCCATCTCATGCTTCCCTTAAAGAGTTAAAAACACAGATACAAAATAAGAGAATACGCTAGCTTTCGGAGGAGTCAAACCTTAAATACTCTTTAACCTTTGAAACGAAAGTAGTCCAATATTAAATATTAAAATTATGCGTGTTGTACCATATTTTTACATGAGTCTCTTTGTTAGGTACAATATAGTCTCACTCTGCTTAGATACAATTTTGAATACAATATAATTAATTGGAACTCTATATTGACTTTCAAACCGAAATCTAAAAAATCAATAAAAAAATGTTAACTTCGGTACGAAATTTTAAATCGTATTGTAAAACATAAATGAGGGGGTTTAGATAGGAGCTTCACCAAAAATGTGTATGAAGCGATGTAGTAGATGTGTAAGATGTCGCCATATCGAATTTCCATACAAATGCATAAAAGTGAGCTGTGGGTTTATATGGGACTTCCTCAAAAAGAATGCGGGTCCACTAAAATCCACCACGTCCGTTAGTCTATGTATGTTAAGAGGCTGACCATAAAAATGCACCACAATGCATTTCAACTTAATATTGACTTTAATAAAGAAGTTTTCATACCAAAAGTCAAAAAAAAGTCCCACTCATTAATATATAACCATATCAATTATTAGGGTGATATTGACTACAATAAAAAAGTTTTACATACAAAAAGTCAAAAGTGGGCGGTGGTTTTGTAAGGGGGCTACCCCAAAAAGTGCGCGTGGAATCTTGATACTCTATTAAACTTCAATAAAAATAAGTGTGTGTGCAAAATTTCAACTAGATAGCATCAAAATTGTCCCCCAAAAAAATACGCAACAACATACAGACAGACAGACGGACATGGATAGATCGACTCGTCTCGTCGAGCTGATCAAGAATATATATACTTTATGGGGTCTACGATGCCACCTTTAATGCGTTACAAACTTTCAGACACACTGATAAAACCATTTCACACTATGTGTGAATGGTATACAAAAATGTTGGTATACGATACTTCATGTAGGACGTTGCAAGTACAGTGACAAAATTATAATACTTACCCGTCACACTATGTGCGAAGAGCATACTTGTAATACTCTTCACACTACGTGTGAAGAGTATAAAACAAAAAAAAGTATTGTCTTGTCTCTTTCAGCTTTCAGCTATGAATCTGGCTTTGTTCAATGTGTCGGTTTCTGCCAAGCTGATTGCATCCGACTAATGAATCATTTTGCAAGCGTTTCATTCGGGTGCATGTGGGGTTCTCTTCGTGGTGGCCCTTCTGTTTTCCAAGTTTTGCGAATTAATTATGCATACCTTTGGCAGTTTTGTACTACATTTCTGTGTTATTGCCTTAAATTCTGTTTGAATGTGGTCATGGCTTTGTTATGTTTTGTAGTGTTTTTTTGCGGTCCTGATCTTTGAGACGCTGTGTTAATTGTTCAACTGCTATGCATTTATTGCCCGAGAGTAACGTACAATACAAATAACTCTATTATTTACTTTAAGATCTGTCCAATTGATTTTCCTCTCTCTCTCTCATTCTCATTTGGGCTTGGTGCAAAAAACGGCCAACTTTTTAGACCATTAACATTTTTCGCAGATATATGTTTATCTCGTTCGACCCAAGATCTGACGTCTCATCATTCATTTTCATTCATTAGACGTTCTCAAATAAGGAAACATTCTTCTGTTTTGTGAAGTATATCCCGCAAGTGATAGTGTAAACAAAAAACATAATAATTTTGTTTTAATAAAGTTTATTAAAAAGAAGAAAATACGTTTACTTCGGTGTAATGCTCTTCACATGTCTTAAACTAACAATGAATTTTTCCATAAATATTCTTTCACAAGCAAATTATTTTTGAAATCACCAGCTGAAAACCTCTAACCAAAAATTTTAGTAGTTAAAATTGGACTGTTTTCGATACAATCTTAACTACTAGTAACTGTTCTCTTTGGCGGATGTATTTAAATAAAACACTTCTTTCTGATACTTAATTACTTGATTTTTTTATAGCCAATGATTTCTACAAAATTGCTTCACAACACAAAATTACATTACTTTTATAAGCTCGTAGCGGTTTCCTACAATAATTTTATATAATATATAATAGGTTTTAGGAAACTGCGCTGCAATCGGCAATAGTTTCCACTAAAATATATTCAAAACTGATGACTACCTGAAATACCATGTTCCCGCCTCAATTCCCAAGCTCTTTGTAAGAAGCGCATATCATGTTACTACCGGTAATATCTAGCCACAATCATAGGTTTATCATTGACATACAAGAACATATATGAAAAGGCCCTTATCAGTACCAAACAAATATTCTAGTTAATATTTCTTTGCGCGCCAACAACCCACGGCGCAGCAATTCCTAACTGCACATGGATACAGTAATAACACGAGAACAGCATGTGAACACAGAAACAACAAAAACAGCGATACAACGACAAACTGAACGGAACTCTGCAGCAGATGGTATGCTAACGCACAAAGAGTGAAAAGAGAACAACAGCAAATACACAGTCTTGTAGTTGAACACGCACCGACAGAAGAGACAAAGCGGTGAGAGCCAGAGCACAGTGGTTATCTACATTATCTACATTATTGTCAGCAGTCAATCGGACGACAGCCGAAAACTCCCAACAACAAGAGAAGCAAAGTTGAGAGCATACTAACACACCCATTGATACACAGGCGACAACAGCAAACGGCACTCATACACCGATAAAAAGAACGGTAAAGAGCTAAAGTTGAGCGAAGAACAAACCGATCAAAAACAAATTGCGGTGGATTGAACTCATTGACTCTCGGCACACATCAGCAGTCGAAACGAGAACTTGGAATTCAACAGACGTAGTTGCGGAGAAGCATAACACTAGAAGACAAACTGCAGCAGGGAGGCGGATGGAGAACCGTTAAACGAACCGTTCGGCCGATGACAAAGAAGACAAAGTACACAGCAAGGTAGACAAACTACTCAGCAGAGGAGACGATCCACACATGGTCGACGAGAGGAAAAGAGGAAGGGAAACAACCGCAATCGCAACGGTAACAAGACATAAACAGGCGGCAGCGTGGTAACTATTCTACAGCAAAGAAAAATTAATAATATAAAAAACATTAAAAGTGGCCTAGTTTCCGAAGTTCAATTGAAACAAATCAAAATGAATAAAATTTAAAATTAAACTAAAAGCAGACAAGAGAAAAAAAGTGATTATGCGAAACAAGTTCAAATAATTATTCCTGAGTAGTATATTCACGGGGATCGAATATTCAGACCCACGGGGAATTGGTACCATTGGCAGCATATTTTATATGGATTGCACTTGTTCAGTCTTCACATAAAATAAGCAGCTCCAAAGTATTACCCGCAAACGCACAACCACTCTTTCGCATCACTTAAGAACTATTGTTGAAAATCAAAGTCTAAACTAAGAATAGTTAAACAGAACATAGTCTAAGAATACATCGCACATAGAACAAGCATTGAAAATCAAAGTCTAGTTAAGCTAAGAGTCGTTAAACAAAAGATAGTCTAAGAAAGTTTCGCGCGTAGAACAAACATACGAAATCTTAAAACACATGTAAATAGATAATAAGAATAAATGAATAAAACTTTAATTAATTGTTTCAAAGTAAAGTACGCTTTTTATAACCTGGAAAATATCATCGCCAGTGGTCACTAAATAACAAAAATTTCTGTGACGAACGCCTGGCATACCCCGGCCGGTGACATCGTTACACGGGAGACCAATGATTATCATTCCGATTATCACCCGCACTCTCGAAGGCTTTCTTGTGAAATTTTGAGCCAATCTTCTCTAGAATTGGCATTAAAAAGCATAAATTTTGACTACACCATGTGGTTTCTTTAAATGTTTTTAGTATCCCAGCGTGATTGCTAGATGTGCCATCAAATCGATATCTAGTGATATTTTACTAATCAACTCTCACTGAGAACGGAAGTACATAATTAGCAACCGGAAAGCCAGCTAAATCGTTTTCGCTTCCAAAACTAAATCAAAGCAAACACAAAACTTTCTAAAAACAATTCCAATTAAAAACTAACTACAAAATAAAAAGTGTCGCTAAAAATAAGTGAAGTGAAGTGATAACAATTTTAATAAAATTAAAAAAAAATCTTATTGAATCTTTACTGAAAATGCAAAAGAAAGTGAAAATGGATTTTGATATGTGTTTAAAATTGTAAAATACTTTTATAATTTTTTTATTTTTTCTCCTTTTTTGGTCTAAAGTTTTACAGTGGAACTTCAATGGTTACCTTAATACCTATGATCAAATCTAAATGTTGATTAAAAAATATAGTTCAAAAGCAGAGCTCGCAAAATATGCTCAACCAAATATTTCTATGATGTCTGTCAGCGAAAATACAGAGAAAAATTAACCAGACTCAAAAATTAACCAGACCAGCAGAACACTTATTTTTGATTCTTTCGTGTCTTCTGTTTCATGCTTCTCGATGAACAAAACACACCAAGCTCTCTTACGATAATGGCAACTGAGTAAAACAAACCAAGTGGAAGCTCTAAGTGTCTTTTTTGTTGTTGTTGCTTTAAATATTTCATCGCTGGCAAAGAGTGGAAGAGGGAGGGCGAAAGAGATAGGGCGCTAAATTGGGTGCATTTGTTAAAATATAAGTAACACACATCCATGAGCAGAAGACACTTTTGATAAATTTTGAGCAGCAAAGTGTCGCAAGTGAACAACTGCATAAAGTGAGCGACTAAAAACTCTCGTTGATTGAACCAGGACCGTATGAAAAAGAAACAGAGTTGAAATCTCTCTTCGCTTCTATTTTAAATCGTGTCCCCATGCAATTTTTTTTTTCTGACTGCCTGTAAAAAAAGAACACTTGTTGCGAACTCTGTTCAAAAGTCATTACCCTACAAAAAACCCCACAATACCTCGCTACAACTCCTCCTGTAAGTCTTCTGGTGGTGTTGCAATTCTTACTTACAACTATATTCATTCCTCTGAAATCAGCTTACAACAAGTTCATTTAAAAGTTACTTTTAACGTAATCTGTTGTTACATTCCTCCCCACTCAAAGGTTTCTCAATTTCAAACCAACATAACGTATAGAAAAACTTTTCAATGTCTGACACAGTATGGGTGCTTTTAGTTCATCTATACATTTTTATCATATATACAAGTATATGTACAAATATATAAGTAAATAATCGTATGTATTCGTTCTTACAGAAGTGAGTGAATGTATATTGAAGGTACATTAATATCTCACAAGGCTCATCTCTTTTGGCTTTGTAATTATATAATTGTATACAAACACTAGCTGGTATCCGGCAAGTGGCTTCCCTTCCCCTTGCCCCTCCTTTGCCCAGCCCCTCCTTCCACTGCCCCACCTTCCCCATGCCCATTTACTCTAGCTCCAATTCTCCTACCCCTCTTCTCATGCCCCTTCCAACCCTTCTCAAACCACCCCTTACACTGTCCCATTCCACTACCCTCCTCCCCTACTTCTTCTTACTTTACCACCCCTATTCCCTGCCCAATTCGCTTCTATGTACATGTATACAATATTTCATCTCTCTATCTTAAATGGTACCCAGCGCGTTGCTGCCATTACCCCTTCTTCCCTATGATCCCTTACCCTACCTCCCCTTTCCCTACCCCTATTGCCCCTGCCCCTCTTCTCTTTCTATCCCTTTCCCAACACTCACCTATTCCTTCCCCAACACTCACCTATTCCTTCCCCCATTCCCCTACCTCTTCTTCATTTTTAAAAGGGACACGGGCGTTGCTGCCCTTTCCCCGCCACTCCTCCCTGCCACTCCTTCCCCCCGCCCCACCTTCCCCATACCCCTTTAGTCTACATCCAATTCCTATACCCCTCTTCTCCTATCCCTTCCGCCCCTTCTCCAACCGCCCCATACGTTGCCCTCATTCCCTAGCCCCCTTTACCCACGTCTCCTTACTTTACCACCCATTTTCCCTACCTCTTCGATCCCATTTAACATGTGTACAACATTTCGTACCTCTATATTAAATGGCGCCCAGCGCGTTGCTGCCATTCCCCCTGCCACTCCTACCTCTACCCTTCCTTCCCTATGATCCCTTACCCTATCTCCCATTCCCATAACCCTACCCCTCTTCCCCCTGCCCCCTTTAATTCCCATCCTTCCCCTATCTTCCATTCTATTTCCTCTGTCGCTCTTATTTCTTAGGGGTATTAAAAATAGCTTACAGGCTATTCTTAAATGTACCGAATATACACAAAAAATTTCATACAAATCGGTCGAGCCGTTTCGGAGAACTTTCGTTACAAACACTGTAACACGACAATTTTATATATTTGAAAATTTATGTATTTGAGCGTATACTATAAGTTGGCTTGAAAAGTTGAGTTGGTTAAACCATTGAATCTAAGGAAGCCGATGTCATTTGTTTTGGTCGTCCAGGAGATCTGTCGCTTTGTGGATGTAACGGTACCGCGAGAGTATCTCGTGATTTTCTTCATCCAAATGAAGCATTTTTGCTTATTGACATGTCCTTTGAGGCAAAATTGAGTCTCATCTCTGAACAGAATGTTGCAATAAAACACAGGGTAGACCAGTTGATTTTCATTCCATTGACCGAAAGTGCCTCCCAAACTATGACCATTCGGCTTTAATTATCTTATTTCGTCGTAGGCCGAGATCTTTACGTAAATTTTCCATAAGGTGGATGTACACAGCTCCAATTGCTGGACACGATGTCGGATTGACTCATGTGGGTCCTCCTCAATACTCCGCTCTACAGCAGAAATTTTTTATTCGGCGCACACTGTACGTTATCTTTACGGATGTGTATTATCAATTAGGATGTACGTGGTGCGAAAACCATCCATGGTCAATCGAATTAGTTGCTCGGATGGGTGATTATTACGACCGTAAAATGGACTTGTATGATGTTAATCGAATTAGTCAACCGGATGGACGGTTACGACTGAACCACGATTTTCGAAATAAATTTCCACAATTGCACGCGTTAGCTGGTGTTGATATGAAATGCTTGTTGAAAAAAATGGCAAACTAAGCCGAGGACCAATTTTTAACAGTTTGATTCCCGTCGAAAAATGGAACCTATTAAATAATAATAGAGAATGTGATTGTCAATATATACATTTTTATTGAATTGAAACTGATTATAACCAATTATTCCACACTAATTACCCGTTACAAATATAGTGTCAGGTGTACAATAAATCACATAATATACAACCGATTATCAACGCTTAATTATTTGCATAGCTGAAAGTATTAGTTTACATGAGGATTGCAGTTTCAGTCTTATTTAAAATTAATATGAGAAGTGTGCTTCTAATTTCTTTGCTAGTTTTCTTATGTAAAACATCTTTCGCTGCAGTGTCAAGCAGTGTGGGCAAAAATAGTGTAGGTTAGTTTTCCAAAATGTCTTTCATCGACGCATGAAATATTTATTTACTTTATTATAAATTATTAAACAACAAAGGCTTGGACAATAGAATGCAAACGTTTAAAAAAAATGGAAATAACACCAACATCGAAAAGGGAGTACTACCATTCATGGTGTCCGTTCAAGATTTGGAAAGTATGGCAGAAAAATTTAAGACAGCTGTAAATAACACCACCATCGAAAAGGGAGTACAACCATTCATGGTGTCCGTTCAAGATTTGGAAAGCACGACAGAAAATTTTAAGGCAGCTGTAAATAACACCAATATAGAAAAGGGAGTATTACCATTCATGAAGTCCGTTCAAGGTTCGGACAATACGACAGAAAAGTTGAAGACAGCTGTAAATAATACCATCATCGAAAAGGGAGTACTGCCATTCATGGTGTCCGTTCAGCTAAAAGGAAAAAATGGGTATGAGCATATCTGCGGTGGGACAATTATACATGAAGAGTTCGTGCTGACGGCTAACCACTGCTTTCACAGTAAGAGAATAACTGCGTCCGACCTCTCTGTTACTGCGGGCGGCTCACAGCTGTACAACAACTCTGCTGTCAAACGCTTTCAAGTAATAGCGTTGAAGAAACATCCAAAATTCCGACCTCTTATGAGTTATGACATCGCTTTGGTTCGGGTGTACCCGAAGTTCCCACTAAAGCAGTCTCAACGTTTTCAAACCATCGGCTTTGACAATGCCAGAACCATGGGTAATCTAACTGCTAATCTTGTAGGCTGGGGACGTACAAAAATAAAAAAAATAAAAAATGTGGACGTATTGCAATTCCGGACAATGACGAACAAACAATGTTGGAAAAAAGGTTTCAAATATGTCACCAAAAACGAAATTTGTGCGATGAACCAGGGCGTTCGTGGTGCCTGTGATGTGAGTATTAATTGTAGAATATGATTGAGCTTTAATTTTTTTTTTTTCATTTTTTAATAGGGTGACTCAGGTGGTCCCCTGATTAGTCCTGATTTGGAAATTATTGGCTTGCTATCTTATGGCAAGAAAGCTTGCATGAAAGGGAAGCCATACACTTTCACCCGAATAAGTTCGTTCGCGAAGTGGATTAATATTAGTATGATACGGATGTTGAATAATAACGGATAGGTAATTTTTTATCAATATATGTGCAATATCGTCCTAAGCAATGATGTGAGAAGAGACTCTACGTCAATATCATTTTTCTCAAAATCTTTATCTTCATTAGAGCTTTCTGTACGCTCATCTGCGAATTTTACACAAAGATTCTCTGCAGCCACTAAATCATCAACATAATCTTCCACTATGAGTTTAATGTAATTAGTAGCGTACCATACCATATCAATTAATAGCTAATAGTATAATACTGTACATGAACACATAACAAATAATAAAAGCAGCAACTATATTTCCAACACAAAAATGTGTGAGAACATGAAACTAACGATGGACTTTTGTTCTTCGACTTGATATAAGTATGACGTTTCCCTACCAAACGAATATAAATATATACATTTCTAGTATATCTAACCACAATTGTATGTTGAAATGGCTCCAATCTATGAATGAAGTAAAAATAAGAAAAT
Organism: Leucophenga montana; assembly: GCA_035044765.1. NCBI lineage: Eukaryota > Metazoa > Arthropoda > Insecta > Diptera > Drosophilidae > Leucophenga > Leucophenga montana. The sequence continues at coordinate 54,286 of JAWNNQ010000869.1, read as the reverse complement.
TAAATAGTGAACTGACTAAAAACTGTGGGTTAAAATATTTTAAGTAATTCATTCACTGGAATCGATAATACGATTAAAGCTGTGTTGTTACCGTTTAAGTTGTCAGGTGACGTTGTTTAACAAATACAGTGATTTGTAATGCTACGAAGCAATTAAATACTAATATATCATTAGTAGTATGCTTTACTATTTTAATTTTTATACAATAAATACTGTCAAGATTATCACTCGTATGCTGGTCCCACTAATGCGCAAGGATGCGTTTGTTGTTACTAGTAATTCACTGTGAGCCAATCACAACAACTACGATCAGGAAGACAGACACCAAAATACGCATAAAAAGGATAATATCAACTTAGCCACTCGCTAGCTATCTTTTAATATTTGCGTACGTCATGTAACGCCTATAGGTGTTTGACTCGTTGGGAATTTTGTGGAACGACAATATTGTTTTCTAAATCGTCCAAAGTTGCTGGTTTGTTCGCATAAACCAATGACTTCACGAAAATAATATAAAGTCATTTCGAGAAATAAAGCGTTCGCCAAATGTTTTCTTCTGTAAGTTGATTGTTTGACGCGCTGTATACCATGAAAACATTTCAATTAGGGCAAGAAATGGTCGCTACTTACATTCACAAAAAGGGGTTTTTGTGAATGTAACGGTACCTCGAGAATCTTTTGTAGATTTTCTTCACTTCAAATGCCGCAATTCTGCTTATTAACATGCCCATTGAGGCAAAATCGTCTTTTAAGAGTATACATGGATCGAAAACGACCGCAAAATAGACGTAGAGCACGCTAACATTCCCGACCAGTACCATGATTTTCGAAACAAATTTGCACAGTTTGAAAGCGTCAGGCTATTCACGATGACAATGACAATAGCGTTGCAAGATTTGACCAATTTATGACGGTTGAAGAAAACGCCAGCATTTTCGAGCAAAGGGAAAGAGTATTTAAGCTTCACGTTTATGTTTCTCTTGTTTCCTAATGGCCTGGTCACACGGTCTTATATTTTCGTGTCATTTTATCTGAATTGCATTTCATGCACTGTCAAAATATCACATAAAAACATTACTTTGTGGTCGAACGAGGCGCAAGAAAATTGACAGCTACATTTTCAGTGTTAACCAGTGGCAGAAGAATAGCATTTATAACACTGGTCTATATGGATAAAACCGTGAAAATTTGTGCTATATTAGTAATTTGTGCAGCTAATAAAAAAAAATCAAATAAAAAAAGAAAAAGCTGAAGAGAAAATGCGAAAAAGTCGTGTATGTAGCATTTGGAGTCGGAAATGGTTGCTGCGACCACCAATTGCAGAGAAAGAAGTCAAACAGCCGATTTTTACTTGTTGCGTGTTTAAAAACACTGATCACTACTTTTTGTAACACTTGACAACACTGTTAACAAAATGGCACGGAAATCTTATGTGAAATATAAACGGAGCTATTTCCAAAAATGTCGCGGGACATTGCTGGCGAGATATAGTTTTTCATAGTCACACGACGTCTCGCGACTATCAATCTGATAGATAATTTTGTCATATTGTAAGCAAGGTTTTGTACCACTAGAAGCTTTTATACTTATAGACAATATTAGGGTTATAGAATATCAAACTGCGTGTCCCACCCACCTTTAAGGCTAGCCCCTACACAAATTTGACACCAACGTTCAGGTTCTTAAGTTTTACAAATAATTGGTTTCCTTCTTCTATAGCTGCTAAATACACATTTGGCAACTTCGTGTAAAGCATATTTAAGCTTCTGTTCCACCGATGTTTAATAGTTCTGTTATAGCATACACACATAGTGTGAAATTGAATTATCAGTATCTCTGAAAGACTGTATCGCATAAAAGAAGGGATCGTAGACCCGCCCCGCCCACATCAACGATACGGGCATACAAATGAATTTCGTAACCATTCTCTCTGCGGCGAAATTGTGCTGGGGACCACATCACTTTAAGTTGCGGTAGACAGATACTGTAAAATGCGTTCTTTGCAATGGTAACCACCCGGCTAATTACAAACGATGCACAGTTTCTAAAGAACTTCAACAAAAATAGTATCCCCAATTGAGGGAAAAAAATTACAAATTAAAGTTGTTATTTCCATCAATACTAGTTCCACTGCAATATCTTATGCCGAGGTAGTCAAACGGAACCATTATAATAAATCGAAGGTGGAGTTGGCAATTCAGAGCTCTTCAAAGCGGTCGTAAATGCAGATATTTCTGAATTTATTTATTTTTAATTCTTAGCAACTAACATATAATTAATAATAATATTTTTTAGTCTTATTAAGTTAATAATACTAAAAAATGGTAATAATTGTCGGATTACAATAATAAAAGTAGAGTCAGAAAATGACAAACATCAATGTTTGACAAGGAGATAAAAACTCAGGAAGATTATTTATAAATATAACAAAAAGTAAAAGTCCGGGATAGCTACCTTGAGGTACACCAGATAAGACATTCATTTTCTTAGAAAACGTGTGCACAAACGAAACACGTTGAGTGCGAAACTCTAAGTAGGAAGAAATCCAACACTCGATGATTTACACCAGCGGTGTGCACTAAATTTTGAATCGGGAGCAGTACAACAACATCTACAACAAATAGAATTTTTGATGATTTATTTATTTTTATGATTCTATGCGTTGCGAAGAAAACCAGCCTTCGCTGTATTGTTCTTATTTGGTTTATTAAAGTAAAAAAAATTCAACACTGAAAAAAATTATTGAAACCAGTTAAATTTATTTTATTTTTCGAAGTCTACTTTCTCTTTACTTATAGAAGTGCGCAATAAATCGGCAAGATTTATGTGACAACTTATTTCTATATATATTTTTAATATGTTTTATATGCGAAAATGCAGCTTCACACACATATGTACTGGCAAAACTTAAGCATCGAAGATTTTAAAATTGAATATTTTTCTTCTGACACTTGCCTCCAAAATTCAATTCCAGATTCCTTCACTGCAAGTGTTTGGTAGTCGGATTGCAAATCGCAAAGCTCCATTTGATATTTAGACTCTTGGCTTTTTATGTCTATATCTCTTGGGCTCAAAAATATTGGAATCAATGTTTTGATTTGTTCACGACAAGAAGAGAAATGATTCAAGCAATTATTGCTTAAATCATTTTGCAAAAGAGCCATTTTTTTTTTTTTTTTTTTGAAACCATCTATTGTTACCATGGACTACTTCAGTGTTTGAAGCTGTGAATTCAAAATATTTAAGAATCTAGTAACGTCAGTTAAAAATGACACTGCAGAGAGAAAATTGAGGTTGACTAGGTTAAGAACCAATTCTTCCGAATTTTTAACCTGCCCCATCAGAGAGAAAAACCTCTCAAGACACTTGCCCTTGCTGAGCCAACGAACTTCGGTGAACATTTTCAAATCTCCATACTGGGATTGAAGTTCGAGCAAAAGAACTTGGAACTTCCGATGGGTTAAGGCGTTATGGCCTTCTCTTATTTTATTTATAATTTTCACCACGCACTCCATAGTTTTGTTCATTTGCAAGGCTTTCGCGTATAATACTTCCTGATGAATGAGGCAGTGGTAAAATGGGACATCATTTTCCTCAACTTAAACTGTCCCTTCAGACCCTTAATGTCTCCACGCATACTCCGAGCTCCGTCGGTGCAAATACCACAAAGTTTTTCAAAACCACCGATATCGTTGACTGATATTTCAATAGCACGGAACATTGAAATCAGAGTCAATGAATTTGAATTGAATCGGCAACATCATTGATATCAGTGCTTTCATCAATAGCCCAGGAGTAATATCTGTATTTTTTTATTTTAATAATGAGATTTTCTTCTAATGGTCGACTAATGGCATCTACTCGTCTTCTGACTGTTCGACGAGAGTGCGGTACTTGTGCTTCACTCATTTGAATGCAATACACGTCGATTTAAAAAATTCACCGTCCTGTAGAGGCTTTTCAGCATTGGCCAGATTGTAGCTTACAACAAATGAGCTGCTGATTTTTTTTGGAAAGCGATTTGCTCTATCCTTTCTATATCACTCAAAGAACCATAGAAGTTTGCGTGGGGACTAAATGTCATCGAATATTGTAATTTCTTTTTGAACTTATTACAGTTCCGCAAATAAGGCACTTAAACATTTCCAAATTAGTTCAATCACTTAGTAAAAATCGTAAGACATCAAAACCTACTTCGCTTTCTTACTCAGTGTACAAGACGCGGCAGAAGTCATAAATCATAGCAAAATGAACACTTTTATGACGGTCCGCGTCGCAACGAAAATCGTGTGTGATTGTTGTTTCGTTTTCGGCTGCGCCGAAAGTTGTTCTTGTTGTTTCGTCGAAAATCGCAAACATGCAAGAGTTACGGTTTGAGCACTCAGAGCAACGAGAGCAAGAGCTTGCGCACCGCTGATTTACACAGTCAAAATCTGTGTAGATGACATCTATTTGTAAATTCTACATTTACAACGGATGTGAGAGTCAAGTAAGTTAGTGGAAACATATCTACTTTTTAAAAAGCCATGCTGAGCTGAAGGCAGCAGTGACTTGCAGGAAAATTGTAATTGTTCTGTGATAATATTTTCAAAAACTTTCGAAATTAAACAAAACTTAGCAATACCTCTATAATTAGATATATCCAATTTACAGCCTTTTTATGGAGAGGAATTATAAAAGACTCCTTCAAAATTTTGGGTACTGTACATTCTAAAAGAGATAGTTGAAAAAGGTGTAATAAAAGATCACAAAGTGAAAATGCACACTTTTTAAGTACAGCTGAAGGAACATTATCAGGACCACAAGAATAGTTAAGTATAAGTAGAAGTAAATGTTTAAGTAGCGAATCTTTAGAGGTAGTAGGGTTTGGTATATTATGCGCATGACCATTTGGAACAGAAACTTCGCTAAGGGGGTAGCTAGTAGACGAGTAAACTGATTGAAAAAATTGTACAAACAAAAGGGAAAAATTATTTTGGGTCATTCCGAATGTGGTTTTTAATTCTAACTAAGTAGCTATTGTATGGTTTTTTTATTAGCAGATTGAAAATTCGCACTTGCAACTGCATAAATTGCGTAAATTAGAAAAGTTTTAGTTTTTAAATATCGCCTATAATACCGTGAGTTTATGTTTTTTAAATGACACAACTGACATGTGCACCACGGAGGATTAGAAGAACATATCGGTGTAAAGAAAGGAACACGTTCATCAAAATATTGAGATAGAACGCTTTCTATGTCACTGCTATAAAAGAGATTTGACCAATCGGTGTTAAGCAAAAGAGAATTAAGCTTAATAAAGTCAGATTTTTTGAAGCAACGACGCATTCAGCTTGAGTTTATCTTGCTGATATGTGGAAAATTTAAAACCAATTTCAAAGTTGGGTGGTATTTATCCTCAGGATTGGAAACTGGAAAAGTTCGAGTGACAAAAACATCTAAAGTTCTATCCACAAATATAAGGTCAAGCAATCTATTAGAGCAGTTAAATATGTTATTAATTTGATGCAGTGGCAGATTAAAAATATTGTCAAAAAATTGTAAATGCACTGATGGAATCAATAACGAGGAGTTTTCACAATTAATCCAGGCCACTTTGGGAAGGGTAAAATCGCCCATAACAAAGATTTTTTCTTTATTACTTTATTCCATCCTAAAGATTTATAAATGCACTACATAGCAGAAACGTGTGACTGGTCAATGCTAGCATCAGATGCAGGCGGAATGTATGAACAAGTAATAAATAGTCTGCACCTAAAAAATCGGATACCAACACAAATAAATTCAATATCTGTTGGAAAATCTACAAGGTATATTTCGCAAGCAAAACTAGACTTAACAGCAATAAATACGCCACCACCTTTACACGTAGGTCGATCCTTGCGGAAAATTGAAAAATTGTCAGATATTTCAGAATTTAAAATATTAACATCTAACCAAGTCTCGGTAAATACAAGAATATCAGCATCAATGCCAGTACTTTTAAGATATAAATTAATTAGTTTGCTTTTCAAGCCTCTTACATTTTGATAGTAAGTTATAAGAGGACAATTTAATTTAAATTAAGAGTATTAGATGTAGATTTTTTTCTTGGTGCATATTCCTTAACTTGGTGCATAACCTTAACTCTGGCCAAAAACTAGCACTGCAGATGAGGTCGAAAAATTCTAACGGAATTCTAACTTAGTTTAAATGACGCGATGTTCCTTGAGTAATTAAATTAAAATTTTGGCACCGCTACCTTAGAAGAAGTAATGCAGCATTTGGAAGTTATAAATTCCAAAATATCTTCCGCAGTTGTTGATTCAGTAAAGCGAGAAACAAAAGTATGTTTGCGCGGCGCTACCGTATTAAAAATTTTGGTAGATTGAGTTCTGTGTTCCATATTACGTGTAACAACAGGATCATTGGCATCAACAAGTGGAGCGGGTAACACTGGCGCCGCTGGTTCCTCTGACAGCGCTTCTTTACGTACTATTGATTCCGCGAGTTTTGTAGCCGCAGAATTTACAACTTGCGTTGTGGATTCAACTGATATAAATTTCGTTCAGGCGTTGATAAAATTATTAACGACGACTCTGAAGGAGCAGCCAAACTATTTGCTGGTAAAGCCATAGGTTTGGACTTCTTCCTTCCGGGCGATTGTTGAAAATCGTAGTAACCAAACAATTTCACGTTTTTATCAAACTCATTTGAGAGTTGTTTAATGGTTCTATTTATAGACGAAACACTATTTCGAACAGTATCAAACATTCGGCTAAAATGAACTTCAAGTCGAATGAGTCCAGAGTAGTTATTCGATCGTAAATCGAGCCATTTAGGCCAGCACATTTAATGTGAACAGCTACGTCGTATAGCATGCCAAGTTTGAGCGGGATGCGATAATTAGTCTATGTTTGACAGCTGCTTGTCTACGACGCGAAAAGTTTTCATGGAAAAAAAATTGAACTACGAGTTTGCTTGAAATTTTGTGTTTCTAATGAAATAATGGCAACGGAATCATTCAAATTGTTACAAACGTGTTTTGAGGACTATACTGTATCGAGAACGCAAGTATTTGAGTGGCATAAAGCATTCAGTGAGGGTCGTGAAATCGTAGAAAACTTGCCTCATGCAAGTCGTCCATCCACCTCTGTTAACGACAAAAACATAGGAAAAGTGATGGAAATTGTGCTCGAAAATCGTCGTTTTGGCATTAGAAAGATAGCAGAGACACTCAACATCTGTTATAGATCGACTCAACACATTTTGATTGATATTTTGGGTAAAAAACCAGTTGCCGCCAGACCTGAATTTTTTGCAACATTTTTTGATTGTGACGGAGTTTTTGGCCAAACATGAAACACAAGTCACCGCACCGTATTCACCAGATTTGGCACCCTGTGAATTTCTGTTTCCGAAACTTGTAATATCCGCTTCGGGAACGCGTCATGAGTCGATCGAGGACATAAAAAAAAATTCGAACTAAAGGCTATCCCGGCCGAGGCCGGTTAACCGTTGGAAGCCTTGTATTGACTCAAAAGGAGCCTATTTTGAAGGTGATAATACAGATTTGTATTAAATTGCATAAAAATTTTGTTCTTTTTAATATAAATTGTTTTACAATACGGTTTAGTATTTCGTGTGAATAGTATGAGAGCTTCGGTTCAACCGAAGTTAACGTTTTTCTTATTTTTTTTTTTATCTTAGTTTATCTCGCGAAGTGAGAATCTTACATGAATGTGATAGTGTGAGATTCCTACTCACTAAATATGTTTACCAGCTAACTAATAGTTAATTGTTTTAATATACATATAAGGACATATTGACGTGAAGTCAAATATCTCAAGCTCATTTGAGTGTTTGTTGGGCCATTGTCGTTCCAATGCGTACCCCTTGAGTTTTTTAAGTCATCGCTTGGTAATAACGGCAGTGAGTAAGATCATCATTTGCATCTGCATATCGATGAGTTTATCCAATTTAGCCATCTGTACTTCAAATTTTGGTTCAGCCTGATTTAGCTGAAGAAAGCTTGGACTGTAGATTCTAACATTGCCATCATTGAATTAAAAATAACTACACTTGGCAAAAAGGGCTTGATTTTGCTATTGGTTTTATGTACCATTTTGGATTGAATCCAGAATAAGTGTACAGTTGTCTGAATTGAAGGAAATATGTTTCGTTTTTCCCCAAAACTTTTAGGTATCAGGTGTCATGATATAAAAAGTTAGTTCTTAACTGAAAGAAAGATGATAAACACCGATATTTGTATTTGGAAATGGAAGTGATTTTAATTGTGTTTTATATTTTGCTTTATTATTTTGCAGAAATTTTTTAGGCACTTTGAACTTTTAAGACAAAACGATGACAAGAAGGAAGTGCTTACAAATGTTAAAACACCGTATTTTTACGTGTTTAAGAAAGCTGCTCCTCAAATGTTCAACATTTTTTTTACTTTCTTTGTAACATTATCTATATTTCCTGCAGTTCATTCGGGTAAGTTTGTACATTAGATAAGACTGCTTCAGGTTCTTAAGTTCAGGCAATTTATTAAAACAACTTTTATATAACACGAAATGGAAAAACAATGGAGTAGTATATTTATTCGATGCTACACTGTCAAGACTCAGGACTGAATGATAAATGTCATCAAAAATAAGAAAAAATGGTATACATTGACACACGAAATTAAATCAAATATTATTTGTATTATCAAACCAAGGATGTAAGAAAGTAACCAAGGGGTAAAAAATACTATTTGTAAAATCAATATATGTAAAAATCAATATTAGTAACCCTATAAAAGAGCCATAGGTTAGAGCAGATCATAGGTAGTTTATTGCAGCAGAGAACGTACTTTGCTTTTCAGCTCTATCTCATCGGCAAAGGGAGTGGGTAAACTAAGAAAATCACAGCAAAAACGATTGGTCCGAGGCTACTACAAATACATTTTATTTGTACGCTCTAAGAGAGGAACCAAAGGAGGTTAATAGACAGAAAGAAAACTAAAGTGATGATGAAGTAAACTTTTCTAAGACTGTGTTTGTTATGGTACCGAACGAGAAAAGTTTGCCCACCCTTCAATGAATGTTGTCCTGAAATATTACGAAATGTTGATGTGGTCCCAAAATGTTTGCTTCGTTTACTTAGATTGAATTAGATTAGCACTGCATGAAATCAAGAAGATCTAGCACATATTGGAAAAATAGAAACAACGAATTGAAAATTTAATGGATATTATTATATATTTTTGAATTTTATTTGTACGACGAAAAATCAAGTGACGAGGTAAAAATGAAGTGACGAAAGCTTACTTGCAATTCACAAAACTTCTGATATAAATTTTGTGTCGATTTATTTATATTTTTCATTTGTATGGCTGGAATCGATTGTAATATGTAATTGAGCGTTCGTCATGTTGCTAAACTTTTTATGCTAGAACATCAATTTGTTTCTCTACTTAAGCATATTCTTGAAAATTAACTACTACATAGAAACATGACGAACGCTTAATTACATATTTAAATCGATTCCAACCATACAAATGAAGAATATAAATACATCGTCACAAAATTGATATCAGCAGTTTTGTAAGTTGCAAGTAGGCTTTCGTCACATGATTTTTACCTCGCCAAGAGGTTTTTTAATTTGGTATCAGTAATTTTAATAGAGAAGATGAATAAAGTGATTTGATAAAACTTTAAATGAAACTTATGCTTTGCTTAAGGCTTCTTATATGAACCAAAGATTTGTGTGGGGCTATATTTTTAAGTGGTCCGTTCTGAACATATGCGGGACATTTCAATATAATTGAAAAAAAAGTCGATTGTGAATTCACACGCGGTAAAAGTGAAACTCTGCATTCTGGTTGATCTGTAAGAGAATGATATGAATAACTATGGAGGTGGTAAACACAGAGAGAGAGAGAGAGAGAGAGAGAGAGAGAGAGAGGGAGAGAAATAGAATAACTTGAAGTAACATTTTATTAAAGATAGAAGTCGTTAGATTTACTAAAAACAATTTTTTATTATATATTTTTACAAAATGGATAAAATTACATTATAAATTAACATTACTATCATTATCGCTAATTTCTAAACGAGATACTAGTGGTTTATGGTAACTAAAATGCGAAACAAATGTTCTAGTTTGAATTTTATCTAACAATCATCGGTTTGTTTATTAGACTTTTTTAAGCTGAACGTGTTATATACAAATTATAGCAAAGGTTTTGAAGTAAGTTTAGCAAAATTTGTGTTCAAATCTCCGCTCAAAATCATTGGTAGTTCGCGATATTTATTTTTAAGTATCTTCGACACTTCTGGCGTGTATTTAATTAAATTTTCATGATTTAATCATTCATGATATCATTTATTGATTTTTTTCGGAGAAATATATATAGCAATAATGAGAACCGTTTGTCCGTCATCTAAGGTGCTATGACAAGCACACATTTCTCCTACATTAGAAAGATGCACAGATAATGATTGAGTTTGTTTTGTAATTATATCTATTTGCGGAGTGATAATATGATTATTGTCATTCGTATTGTGATATATTGTCACTCCACCAGCTCTCTTGCTCTCAAGGGCAGTGAGAAAATTTCTCTATTCCTCCCTTTCTCTCTCTCTCTCGCGTACGGGCCCGTATATGACGATAGAGTAGTGGAGACGCACGAACTATAGCATAAAGAGGAGACGAAAGATAGGGAAACTATTGGGTGTTGGAATTAATTTTAGAGGATTCATAAGAGATGGCGTAACTAGCACTAAATCGCATCGGGTAAACCTGTGACTATATTCATGTGAAAGCCTACTTCATAAGCTTCAATTTTCAGTATGTGTCATTCCACTGAAGTGTAAACATATTTTTATTGCTCTGTGAACATATCGACATTTCTTCCAACAAAACTCAATTTGCGGGAAAGTTTGCTTTTATGCTTTCATTTGAAGAAAAAAACAGCTGAAGCCCATCGTACGCTTTGTGAGGGTTACGGGAACTATGCCCCATCGATTTCAACTTGTGAGTACTTGTTTCGTCAGTTTAAAGTGGTGATTTTGATACGGAGGACAAAGAACGTCCGGGCCAGCCCAAAAAGTTTGAAGATGAAGTATTGGAAGCATTACTCGACGAAGATCCATGTCAAACCCTTCAAGAATTGTCAGAATCATTGGGAGTTGACTTGTCAACTGTTGGCAAACGCCTCATGGGAATGATTCAAAAGCAAGGAAATTGGGTGCCGTACGAATTGAAGCCAAGAGACGTCGAAAGGAGATTTGTCACTTGCGAACAGCTACTTCAACGCCATAATCGGAAGAGTTTTTTGCATCGAATTGTTACTGGCAATGAAAAGTTAATCCATTACTACTCAAAGCGAAAAAATCATGGGGACCACCCGGCCATGCATCAAAATCGAAGGCCAAGCCAAATATTCATGGTGCCAAGCTCATGCTCTGTATTTGGTGGGATAAGGAGTGTGTTGTGTTCTATGAGCTGCTGCAACCCAACCAAACCATCACTGGTGAACGTTACCAACAACAATTGATGCAATTGAACCGAGCATTGAAGCAAAAACGGTTGGAATATGCCAAACGACACTACAAGGTGGTTTTTCAACATGACAACGCTTGGCCACATGTTGCAAGATCCGTCAAAGAAACGTTGGAGGCGTTGAATTGGGATGTGCTACCACACCCGCCGTATAGCCCAGACATAGCCCCGTCTGACTACCACTTGTTCAGATCGATGACCCACACCCTGGCTGAGCAGCGCTTTACTTCTTACGAGGATACCAAAAAATGGGTCGATTCGTGGATTGCCTCAAATGACGAGCTTTTCTTCCGATGCGGAATCCATATGCTGCCAAAAAGATGGGGCAATGTTGTATTTAACGATGGCAGTACTTTGAATAATATACATGTTATAATTTTTTTTAAATAAACGCTCAAAAATCGACAAAATTCCTTCAAAATTAATTGCAACACCTCAATACATTGAAACACGATTTATCTCTTTCTCTCGCAGATTAAATACATTTATAGTTGTCCCTTTTTCATTACACTTTTTCGTTTCATAAAATCCATTTCACACCGTCCCAATATAAGTTTCACTTCACAAGTTACAATAAATTCCTTTAACAATAAAAACATTAAATTTTCATTTCAAATCGCATTTTATCCTAATATTGACTTTAAGAAAGAATTTTTCCATACAAAAACACATAAGTGGGCAGTGAGTTTGTAGGGGGGCTACCTCGAAAAGTGGGAATGTCCCATGCATTAATTTATATGTGAAGCGTTCGTCCACTAGAAGCTACCATATCAATTATTAAGTCGATATTGACTACAATAAAAAAGTTTTACATACAAAAATTCTATTAAACTGCAATAAAACGAAGTGTATGTGCAAATTTTCAACTGGATATCATAAAAATAGGTCCCTAAAAAATGCGCAGCAACATACAGACGGACATGGCTAGATCGACTCGTCTTGCCGAGCTGATCAAGAATATATATACTTTATGGTGTCAACGACGCCAAAATCCGCCATTTTGAAAAAGTTGTAGGATAAAATTTTCTTAGTTTTTTTTGTGTACTAAAATCCTATATCAATAAAATTTTAATTTGCCAAAGAGTTCAAACAAACACACAAACAAACTATTTCATTAACTAGTCAAAAATTTCAAAATTTCATAACTTTTGAGTGGGCCGATTTTTCGGATCTTGGGTACGTTGAGATTATAGCCACCTATAATTCGGACTGGGGTGATCCGATATTATATCTTTTAACATTTTCTGAAAGTATGTTTCAAGACCTTCTTATTGGTACATAACGTTTCGTTCGGAAAAACTTCAATACAGCCACACTGAGGTGGGCTTTCGTCACTTGCGTGGACTACCGTCCACAATGATATGTTTAGCAGTTTCATTGAGATGTTTGATTATGTAAGGTGGACTTTTAATAGTTTAGCCATTATTTTTATTGGTGCACGTTTTTAAACTTGGGTAAATCAACTATTTGGTAATGGTACTCCTGTTTTGAAGTGGTCTATTGCATCCTTTTGGGTTGGAAGTGATGTAGACAAAGTTTACAATTAGTTATTTATTGCAATAAACAGAGTTGTAATTTTGGAAAATTAATGCTTTTATTTTTTTTATTATTAACTTGTCTATACTCGTACTAAAACTTTATGTGAAATTAGTTTTATATTTTGTTTTCATTTTATTTTCGATGAAATAAGTGATCACTGTGAAACTACCCCCAAGTGTGTATGTGCGTGTGAGAATTTTTAATACAAGGTCAAATATGGGTTAGTTCAAAGGTTTTATTAAATTTTATAAGTGATCGTTCATATGAGTTTTAATTTATATCTACGTTCAAAATTAGGTAATGCGTTATCAAGATTCAGATATCTATTGCTAGTGGTACATTGCAAAGATTCGCAACACCTGTAATACATTTTTAATACCTTATGTTTAAACCGTAGTTTATAATAATGAGTTGATGTTGTTGATATTTTATAGTATTATTATATAATATTTATTGATTGTGAATTGTAGTTGAAAATTGAGAGAATTGCTTTATAATTTTATTTTATAAGTTTTATTTAAGATTAATAGCTTTGGACACGTCCGTCGCTTACTGCTGGTGAATATAAAAGACGCAGATATTTTTGAGTGGCCGCTTCAAGTGCCGCTCAATCGTTAATTATATACAAAATGGTAGTGACTTCTGATACAGCGAGTGGATCTCGCAGGTATCGGTTTAAATGTATATTTCTGAAGTCATGCTACAGTTTTGAGAGTTGTATGACAATTCACTTTTGGTTATTATTATTTTTGAAATTACTATTACTTCTAGTATGACGCTTTCAAGCGTCAACACCTTACAATAAACTTATCATCGTCTTAATCCAAAGTGGTGTAAAATGTATTTCATTCGTGGATGACATTCTTATATTAGTAAAACATAATAAAAACAAAAAAACAGTAAAAATGTGTAAATCTGGGACCATTATGCCCAAAAATCAGTAATTAGTTACTGGTATATGATGCCTTTATACCCAACAATGAATATACGTAAAATTTATCGAAAATAAGGGAGGAGAGTTACAAAAAAAAAAGAAAAAAAAGAAAAGTATATATATGTATAATAATTAAAAATGTGTATTCATATATCTTAGCGTGAAGTAAAATCAATAGAGTCATATTGAACCTTAAGTTCGCTATAAAAATTTTAGAAATGAGAAACTTTAAAAAAAAAAAATCAAAACACATCGCTCCATTTACAATCAATATTTTTTTAAATTTCATTACTGAACATTTGTATATACTTGATGGGGAGAGATAATGAAACATTTTCATTGAATATTCTCAGCTGAAAACATTGAAGAAAATTACGTGATTAGCATGATAAGACGTAAATTTTGTGAATTTTTGTCAATTCTGACGTATTATCAGGTGTAGAAGCTATTGAGAATATATAAGTTATAGTTATATAGTTTGTTGTGTATCGGTGGATGCAAATCGAGAAGGCCTGATCTTGAGCATAAAATTTGTTGTAGATTTATACAACTGTTCAACACTTTTGACGTTTTGGTTTATACATATTCTTATATTATTATTATTTAATTATACTTAGATGTCCTGGTTTAATCCAACTTGTTGAACAAACCTTAGTATTGTCCTAGCATCTAACTTCTTCAGTTGTTCTTTAGTGACAAAGTAACTGCCCAATATTCGAAGACTACTTCTGCCTATTGCTTCACATTCTGCAAAGATATGAAGAAAAGTCTCTTCTTTATTATCACAAAATTTGCATTCTGGGGAGTTATATACACCAATCACACACAGGTATTTCCTCAGTCGACCGTGTCCTGTTAGTATTCCTGTCAATGTTCTCAGCTGCTCTCGCTCTGCGCGGGTCGAACCTTCCTAGAAAGATTTTTGATTGCCTTAGTCCTTGGCTCTTGGCCCAGTGCTGCTTCTTTGCCCTATTTGTTTCATTGCGGATGAGTTCCAGTGTAGTATGTCTTCCAGTGCCACAGAAAGGCTCTTGTCCTACCGTTGGCGTTGCCGCTCCTTTATTGGCAAACCTATCGGCTAGCTCATTTCCTACTATATTATTGTATCCTGGCACCCACAGCAAGTAAACTTGGTTGTGTTCGCCGAGTGTTCAAAATAATATAAGTGCTTCCTGCACTAGTTTGTACTTGATGGTGTTTGAGCTCAACGCTTTTAACACCGCCTGACTGTCTGATAGAATAGCAATCTCACAATTGCTATAGCCTCTATCGAAATTATACTGTGCCCAACTAATTATAGCGCACAGTTCAGCTTGAAATATATTGGTATATTTGCCCAAGGACTCCCAGTGATTTACTTTGGGGCCTACGAATCCTAGACCAGTTCCTTCTATCGTCGAAGATCCTTCCGTATACCACTTGATCGTATGTGGTTTTAGCGCATATGACTTTTCCGACGTCTTCTTTTCGGACCATTTGATGGTGAAGTTTCGATGGCAGATATTCCTCCCTGTCATCCCGTCTTTCGCCATGGATACTAGTTTTACTCCTTGTGTCCATGTAGAGAGACGTTTCTGATAGTAAATTGAGGTACCTTTGTTTCCTTCTACTAACAGTCTGAGAAATGTTTCCTTAGTTTGTATACTCAATTTCTAGATGCAGTGGTGTTAGATCTAGAATTGCTTCACACGCATTGGTTGGGCATGTGTGCATTGCGCCATGCATATGCATGATAGTCTTTGCTGGGAATTTAATGCCCTCGTGACTGTGACTTGTTTCGCCCTCTCTCCCTTATATACCATATAGTAACATCGGCTTTACTACCATATTATACAGCCAGAGCATGGCTTTTGGATTGCATCCCTACGATTTTCCGGCTAACTTTCTGCACACAAGTATAGCCTTGGTGCATTTTCGTTAAGTTTCCTCAACGTGCGTTTTCCATAGAAGTTTACTGTCTAAAATTAGTCCTAAGTATTTAACCTCTTTGCTTTCACAACTACCCCTCCGAGTATGATTTCCTGTAGTCTAGGCAGCTTGTACTTCCTAGTAAATAGTACAATGATTGTTCTGGTAGGGTTAATGTTGAGTCCTTGCACCAGTCCAGTGTAATTTTGAAACCTATTTTGATTATGTCACAGAGTATTTCTTCAAACTTTCCACTTGCCATAATGACTATGTCATCTGCATAGCCCTGACAGCATATTCCATTTTTGCTTAGCCTACTAAGTAGGCCGTCTTCAACTAGGCTCTATAGTAAGGGCGAGAGAACTCATCCCTGTGGACAACCTTTGACTGTTTGTATTCTGACGTTGGTGCCATTCACCCCTGTCTCAGCTGTTCTTGTTCTCAGCAGTGACTGTATCCATTTCACTATAATTGGGTCTACTCCCTTCTCTACTAGTGTGTTACAAAATGATTATCAAACGCCTCTTCTATGTCCAAAAAGGCACACATTGTGACCTCTTTGTGTTCAAGGGATTTTTCAATTACCCCCGTTAGATTCAGCAGTGCAGTGTCGGTTGATCTGCCCGCCTTATATGTATGTTGGTCCCGATATAAGGGACTGTGATGCAGTATCGTATCTCTAATATGCTTGTCTATCATCTTTTCCATTGTTGTTAACAAAAAAGAGGTCAGGCCGAAATATTTTGGCCGCCTTAGGGAAAAATACAACCCAGGGCATTCTCCAAGGGGTTTGGATATGACCAAGTGCAACACTACTTGTCATAATCTTCTCCAAATTTGGGAGTATCTCTTTTGCTTCTTTTTCCAGTAGTGCTGGAAATATTCCATCTACTCCAGGAGATTTGAAGGATTCAAAGATGAATATTGCCCACCTTAATTGTTCTTCATTTATCACGTTCTTGGCGGCCTCTATGTTCGCTCTATTGGATCGTACATATATCTCCTCATTTTGGAGACGGTCATATGAACCTCCTGAAAAATGTGTCTCCAGGAGAAGTTTGATTTTCTGTTCCTCATTTTCCATAAAGGAATCTGGGTTACGGACTGAGATATTCGCATCGGTTTGCATCTTGGCCATTGCACGATAGATTCGAGAGGATGATGCCTTCACAGAAAGATATGTAATTTCTGCGTTTGGCTTTACGTATCTCTTTATCATATAGAGTAAGTTCAGTGGTATACCTTTCCCATTGATTTGATCTTTTCGGCCCGTTGAAGAGTCCTCTAACTTTATTCCTAAGTTTCTGCAGCCTTTTATTCCATCATGGTGCGTCCCATTCGCGCCTGTCCTTAACAATAGGACATGCGCTTTCGTATGATCTCATGATACCTGCATTTAGGTCTTCTACAGCTTGCTATAATTCAAGAGAGTGTTTTGGGAGTTTGACTCTCTTACCAGCCATCGCAGCGGATAGCTGCGACGCATAATTTTCCCAGTTAGTCTTCCTGGGATTTCTTATTGTCTCATGGGATTTTATACTCCCTTCTATTTTAAATTTGATTAGTCGATGGTCGGATATGGAGGGTTCTTGTGACACAAGCCATTTCCTAATAATGTTTTCTAGGGACAGACTACTGAAAGTTAAGTCTAACACCTCTTGCATAGTCTTAGTGACAAAGGTTGGTATGCATCCTTTATTTATAAATGTCAGGCTATTATAAAAAATTCAAGACGGCGGTTACCCCGATAGTTGGTGCCAGTGCTTCCCCATGCGTGGTGAGCATTTGTATCGCAGCCTACTACGATGGGTACTCTGCGGCTATTTCAGAACTGCACCAGTGGTTCTACCTCCTTTGCGGGTAATGTTCTCTCTCCCGAGAAGTATATCGACGCAAACACCATGCGTCGCATTATGCCTCTGTAGGTTAACTGGTGATCAGCGGCACGCAGTCCCGAGTTAAATATTCTGAAAGAATATTGTACTTTATATTATTTCTAACAATAATGCACGCTCTGGAGATACTGTGTTTTTTGTCCCATATCACCTTTGTATTTCTGGTATAGACGCCTTTAACCTTGCCTTCGTCACACCTTGCCTTCCTGAATCAGCGCTAGCCGCAGATGTTGTTTGGTGTAACGGCTGACGCCGCTTTGGCATGGTGGACATTCACCTGGGCTGCGCTGATAGCTGCTGGATCAGTCATCCGACTCCTTGCTTGGCTCGACTGTCGGCGCTAGCTCCTCTCCGGTGAGTGTATTGTCCTCTTCGTCTATTAGCTCGTCTGCCTCTCACAGTTTCTGGGAGGATAGCAGTGGCTCGATCACAATGTCTGAACCTTCGGTCATAGGTGTCTGAGGCCTGCCTTCTTCTTCAATCACCTCCGCCGCATCATGTATTTCCGCTGACATGCATGCATCCGGAATTGCACCTTTGATCCGTTGCTGATGATAGCTGACTTCAACTCTTCGTTGATGCCTACTACCATCGGCTGTCCATTCCTTCGTCAAGGCGCTGCTGCTCAAGTTGGCCTGCAACATGAGTCGCGGTGCAGTCCCGCGAGTTGCAGAGAAAGTATCAGTACCCTTAGGCATTTTAGCCTCTGTGCCTTGGACTAGGAGGTGATGAGGGGTTATGATTAGATAGCATAGGAGAGTTGGGTGTGGGAGTCACACGCCGCTCAAATTTGACGTATTCCGAAGAATACGTTACTAGGGATCACCACGTGGTGGCCCTCTCATCAGAGAAGGGGTACTGTCGTATGAATGAAGGCAGCAGCTATGAGTCGACTTGAAGTGTATGCGATATAGCACAGTAAAACGGCACAGTTGCACTGCCTACCGGTCCACATCGCATTACTTCGATGAACCTCTTGGTTTATACATGTGTGTATACACTTTAGAATGAACCGAACACCTCGACTCTTAATTTCAAAACTCTTCTTTTTTTTACAAATTTTCATGCTCAAATACTATTCAAGTTAGAAATAGGTATGTGGACTGTTTACGAAATGGATAGAATGTGTAATTAGAGATATTACGATAACGCACGATAAGGCACTATCTGATTATGTTCATGTTTGAACATTCTTCCGGGGGCTACTAGTTTCTTTTTCTCCAAATACTTCATTGTAGCATATAAAATTAGGATTTTTATTAATAGAATGATCAGTAGTAAAGAATAATGTCCCGGCATGATGTAAAAATGCAAATCTTGTATATGCACCTTTTCTTTCTTCAATTTTCATTTTTATTGTCAAGTTGCTGGAGTTCTTTTGTATTATTTACCACGATCGATCCAAGTGATGCTAAGTTGTCTCCTGTTACAAACTCAACATCTTTTATAAAGGGAACAGGATATTTTGCCTTACTTCTGGAGTGAGATGTTTGTGGTGCCTATAGAATGATTCCTGTTAGCCTCGCTAAACAACTTTCCTCTAGTTTCATAACGCTTTGGTTTGGTAGCTGCAATATCTGATTATAGAATTCATCGCACTGAACATGTACCGAAGTTTTCGTGATTTCCTGGTAGTACATGATTTACTGGTAACAACTGAGCGATTTTGTTGATGTCATCTTGCACTTGAGCTGGTCTAATAAGTGTTGGATTATTTTTTTTTCGTAGTTAAGATCCATTAGCAATCCAATCACACTCAATTGAGTCTTCTCTGCTTCACCAATTCAATGTTGTAACTGATTTACAAGCATAAAGAACTTTATTGACTGACGGTAAATCGTAAAATGTTCTTTGACCGTATCAGATATGATGTCTATTCTCTCTGACATTTTTTTAAAGTTCGTATTGACTTCGTCTGTAGTTCGTTTGACCAGGTATTTGGTAACGTCTATTAGTGACGATTGGTTTCCAATATAATCCTCCAACCGTTTTTGATTTGAGTGTAGAGTCTTCATATTGTACATTGTAATCTTATCGAGTGATATGCCACTATTTCCTCTTTGATAGTGTGGATGTTAAGATCTCGATGTATATCTGTGCTTTAGATATACCACTCAGCTCCTGTTATTTGTCGTAGTATTTTTGACTATTGCCGTGGGACAATGTTGATATTTGATATTTTTTTATGTGCCCCATATCTGAAGTCCGTAAGTCCAAATTGGTTTTATTATACTTTTATATAGTAATAATTTATTGTTCATTGACAATTTGGATTTTTTTTGTTAATAAGCCAGTACAGTTGTCGATATTTCTCTTGAATCTGATTGCGCTTTTTCTCAATAGTTTTCAGCTCAGTTTACTGTCTATTTTTTCTATTGGTATGTCTTTATTGTTTATTTTGTGGGGGGTTGGCAATACAACACGTCTACTTGTAAATATAACTTGTGATGCTTGCTTTCGGCTGTAATCTTTCTTTGAGTATTCTTTCAAACACCTTTGATAAAATCGGTAAAAGTCTTATCGGCCTATATGAAGCTGAATTTGTGGTATATTTGCCAGGCTTAGGTATTGCTATGTCTTCTGGCACCTTATCCCATTTTCAGCCAATAAAAGTGAAAGAAGTGGCCACATTATGTTAATTAGTTTGCGTGCGCATTTTCTAAACATCGAAATACTATATCTTTAACTTGAACGTTTCTGATGTTTGCAAGGTATTTCAAATTAGTATATAGTATAATGAAGCAGATTCTACTTTTACTAAAGATATTCAATGAATTTTAATCTGCGAGTAAAATTCGGTTAACCATAAGACGATTTTGTGGCCTTAATAATACGCATATATCATACTCAAACTTATCTCCTAATATTGGTTACAATTTTTGTTATAATGACACTAATAAAAACACACTAGCAGATGTATGTAACTACTCATCAACATTATTCACTCTTAAAATTTACAGATATAGCTGATAAAATTCTTGATATTATTCAATAGTTTAAAAAATCAGACATTTGTAGTCCTTACCCTATGATTAATATACAATACATTTACTTAAGAAAACAATTTTAGCCCAATATAATAACATATTCAATCTCCACATTCCACAGTCATAGAAAACCAACCTTATTATATCGCTAATTAAACTAAAACTCCCAATCTCTCTGAATCCTTTCTTCAATAGTTCTAAGTAAACATAATAGGTACATATACGGTTATGTTAGATTGACACTAAAAATAAAATAATTCATATTAATCAACTTGAATTCAAAAACAGTTAATTTTGTTATGGGGTAACTTTCTACATACAATGCAGATCATCAGACTCAAAGCACGTATAATACATCTCTAATTTTACAAAAAAAAAAAAAAAAAAAACACAACCAAGTAATTCGAATGTTTCTTTATCATCAAGCGACTGACTGCGGTAAGCGATCGTTCATATGAGTGTGAATACTCGAAAGTGATTGTTACAATTGTACACGTTTGCTGTAAAATATCACTCGACTTTAAATACGCATTCAATAAATTATGAACTAATAGTAAGAATGGACTATGGAAAAGCATCAAAAATGCAAATTGTTTTCTACTTCATTGCAGTTAGACCAGATCAGAACATAGACAAAGCAAAAATTCTACAGGTGCGAGAGGTTGAAATATAGTTTCATTAAAAAGTGAAACGAAAACCAAACATGACTTTAAATACGCATTCAATAAATTATGAACTAATAGTAAGAATGGACTATGGAAAAGCATCAAAATTGTTTTCTACTACATTGCTGTTAGAGCAGATCAGAACATAGACAAAGCAAAAATTCTAAAGGTGCGAGAGGTTGAAATATAGTTTCATTAAAAAGTGAAACGAAAACCAAACATGAAAATAAACAACAAAAATACCATATTAAAATGAAAATCTATGCGAAAGATAAGGGAACGCTGTACTCAAAAATGACAAAGTAATAAAAGTTCGGCAGAAATAGTGTATTTATCTATATTTTTATGGTGTTTTGGATTATTTCTTCATTCGGTCACTCTTTACACAAAATAATAATTAGTGCACAATAATTCTAGAAAAAAGAGCTACAATGAATAATGAAAAGACAATTACTTTGACATGTCATGCGCAAATGGTGAATATTGATACTGTATATTTTAATAGAAACATAAACAAAAGTCAAGTGTGACCTGTACGACTCAATGTGAAAAATATTGCTGTATGTATATAGCTATCCCTTTCGCAGTCTCTTTCGTGTTTAAAATACGAGAGCAACGAAGGGGAAAACAATTTGCTCATTATTATTCGTGTGTCATAAGGTCTATTAGAACTGGAATCAAGATAATTGCAGTATGTTGACTGCGCTTTTGAAATCTCGCGCGATCACGTGCTTGAAGAAGTCACCCACTCGTGCCAATCTGTAAGCGTAGATCCAAGCATACATGTTGTGAACTTTAAATAGAAGTGTACCTAATAAGCAAAGATTATATGTTAATACAGTATTTAAGATATTCCAGTCTAATTCTGATTACTGGAAATTGGCGTTGTCTCCACATTTCACATTAGTAACATTTTCGAGATCCATTTCGTTGAGAATAGCATTTCTATTAACGTTGTCGTCTTTAACACAACATGATTACAATGTAATACTGTAAGTTGTATAACTTGTTCATCAATAAATGATTCATTATTATATTAGCTTCGACTAGATTGTGTTATTACGTTGTATTGCAGCCTTACGTTTACACTTTCAAGAGAAACAGTTTTCAATATTTGTTAGACAATTTCTTAAATACTATTATTACCAATATATGTACATCAAAAGAGATTGGCAAAAATAAAAAAGAACAATCTCTGACATTGAGCAGATCAGAACATAGACAAAGCAAAAATTCTACAGGTGCGAGAGGTTGAAATATAGTTTCATTAAAAAGTGAAACGAAAACCAAACATGACTTTAAATACGCATTCAATAAATTATGAACTAATAGTAAGAATGGACTATGGAAAAGCATCAAAATTGTTTTCTACTACATTGCTGTTAGAGCAGATCAGAACATAGACAAAGCAAAAATTCTACAGGTGCGAGAGGTTGAAATATAGTTTCATTAAAAAGTGAAACGAAAACCAAACATGAAAATAAACAACAAAAATACCATATTAAAATGAAAATCTATGCGAAAGATAAGGGAACGCTGTACTCAAAAATGACAAAGTAATAAAAGTTCGGCAGAAATAGTGTATTTATCTATATTTTTATGGTGTTTTGGATTATTTCTTCATTCGGTCACTCTTTACACAAAATAATAATTAGTGCACAATAATTCTAGAAAAAAGAGCTACAATGAATAATGAAAAGACAATTACTTTGGCATGTCATGCGCAAATGGTGACTATTGATACTGTATATTTTAATAGAAACATAAACAAAAGTCAAGTGTGACCTGTACGACTCAATGTGAAAAATATTGCTGTATGTATATAGCTATCCCTTTCGCAGTCTCTTTCGTGTTTAAAATACGAGAGCAAAGAAGGGGAAAACAATTTGCTCATTATTATTCGTGTGTCATAAGGCTATTAGAACTGGAATCAAGATAATTGCAGTATGTTGACTGCGCTTTTGAAATCTCGCGCGATCACTTGCTTGAAGAAGTCACCCACTCGTGCCAATCTTTAAGCGTAGATCCAAGCATACATGTTGTGAACTTTAAATAGAAGTGTACCTAATAAGCAAAGATTATATGTTAATACTGTATTTAAGATATTCCAGTCTAATTCTGATTACTGGAAATTGGCGTTGTTTCCACATTTCACATTAGTAACATTTTCGAGATCCATTTCGTTGAGAATAGCATTTCTATTAACGTTGTCGTCTTTAACACAACATGATTACAATGTAATACTGTAAGTTGTATAACTTGTTCATCAATAAATGATTCATTATTATATTAGCTTCGACTAGATTGTGTTATTACGTTGTATTGCAGCCTTACGTTTACACTTTCAAGAGAAACAGTTTTCAATATTTGTTAGACAATTTCTTAAATACTATTATTACCAATATATGTACATCAAAAGAGATTGACAAAAATAAAAAAGAACAATCTCTGAAAACTTGGAAAATTTCATTTAGCAACTTCTATTCTCTTTGACTTTGCAATTGCGCCCGTTTGGACCACTGCACAATGCTCGGACTTGTACGGATTCTTCCAGTAGAGAGATCAAAGTAAATCTTCGGTCAAGGGTTTATACAAATGTGAAAATTATTTAGTGATAAAATGGACGTGGTTGATACCTCCATACCCACACTTTTCCACCCACTTCCACCCCATGTAAGCAAAACAATAGTTTTTAATTCATAACAAGTTTTTTATAAAATTTAGTTTTACAAAAGAAAATTTTATAAAATAATAATAAAAATAAAAAACATAATAAAATAAATTATTGTACAAAAATGTAAAATGACAATTCATTTTCCAAATGAATCTAGCAAAACAAAAATACATTTTAATAAAATTGGTTTGTGCTTGCAAGGTGATTTTTGCTGTCCCGTTTTAAAAGGATCCGAACTTAAAAGTAAACGGTTAAGCAAATCCGTATTTGGTAAAACGCGTGAATTTTTGTGCATGTCCTGGAGTCGAAATTTTTAAATATTTTTGTTCCTATACTCAGCAGCTTATTCGGAGAGCTCTCCAATCAATACCATGCATGTTTAATAAAAGGAGCGTGAACTAAAATTTTGTGAACTGTGGGTGGAAGGTAGTACCATTAATACATCTTTGTCAGCTCTTTAGCACTATTCAGCGCATATTACCTATATCTCAATTATATCTTGATCAAGTCCTGTTATGTAAACAGACAAGCCAGCGTTGTTGAGAAATTCACTTGCAGTGTTTCCATCATTAAAAGACCCACTCCCTCAAGTTTATGTCTTGTCGATTATTAGTCCCATTTTTTCTCGGAATTGCAATTGAATATTCTGTTTTCTTTTGGGAAATTGTAATTTTCATTCCAAAGACCTACATACTTTTTTATGTCAAGTCTATACGATATATGAAGAAAACTTTAAAAACAATATAATATATACATGTAAAGGTGACAATCCAAATTTATAGTGATCTTTTGTAGCTTATTTTTGTAAACATTTTTAAGATTGTTCATTTTTGTTTGTTTCGCATTACATACATATGTAACATTTTGCGGATGAAGTTTGAATATCGTTTTCTGAGCTGTATTAATGGGAATTAATTAAGCAATTTGGAGCGGGACATATGACGTGACAAATAAGTTACTCTCTTCCAAATTATTATTTTCAACTTTCTCTTTATACTCGCTATGTCCTGAACTGCTGAGCAGATAACTTTTTAACGTATCTATGGCTGTGCCATAGAGTAGAGCAGATGATGTCAGATTCACTGCAGTGGAGCACGTAAGTTGTTTTCCAGTTCTGTCTCGTCGACAAGTGGATGTGGGTAGAAAGGAAAAATCACTACGAACCTTTGCTCCAGCGCTACAAGTAACTTATTTTATTTGTACGTGCTTAGGGAATAACAACAGAGAGGTTAAAAGAAGATATGGATAGGATAACGTTGAAGCTGGCGATCTTCAATAGAATTAATTTTAATTTATGAAATATATTTTAATTTAGATTCAAAAGTTAGTAAAGTGCTTAAATTTCCATAAACTCTTACGCTCATTTAGATGCAATGCACACACAAACTGTTTTACATAAAAAATAAAATTGGGTCACTCAATTGCTCAGTCTCCAGAGTACTCTGCAAGCCGCGCTGTGATACCTGTAGAGACGATGTTGAATTTCGGTGTGTATGTGCGTGTGTCATTTGAAAGTATATTGAGAGTATAGTCTCAATGCAACATGGTCGATCTGAACTATATCACCGATGTAAATCACTCAATGCATCTACATACATATTTGTTCATAGATTATATATGTATATATGCTTTTATGTTTTTTTATGTTTCATTTAAAATTATTAACTATTATATTAATTATTACATTAGTATAACATGTTAAAAGGTGATATTAAGGCATTTAACTAGAGGTTGCACATTATCATAACTAACAAAAAATAAATAAGATTTAATGCCAAATTTAAATATCGTTTGGATGAAATCCTTGGAGCCGTCCACGACATCTTTTAACGACCAGAGCCACTGCTAAATTATTAGCATGCCAATCGATCATTATATCCTCTGCTGTGGAAGTTTAACTGCTCCATGTCTGTTGGTATTCTCAAATCTCGATGCAAAACTTTATTGCGCATATACCAAGGAGTATCAATTATTTTACGCAAGACCATGTTTTGAAGTACTTGTACTTGTTGGTAAGTGTGAAAATTGATTTTTTTAACTAGTGCTCTGTAAGTATCAGAGTCCTGAGCCATAATTCTGACTGAGCCGATGGTGCCTGTTTTAGTAGAGAAAGTGTCCGCGCTGGTAACCTTATCGACAGTTTGCCATAGCCCATTGCTTCTCAATTACAGAAAGGATAGCTTCATCATTATCATCATCAAGTGTACTAAATTTATTGCTTGAAAGTAAGCTCTCAGATGAACCAAATTATTTCTGACACTCTGCGACCCAGTCAATGTTCATTTGACCGGGAAGAGTGAGCTTCTCCAGGCAATTTCATCAGAATCAGAAGAAACTAGTTTGCCATCAGCGGTTCTTTTTTGATTATTAATCATTTTTTTTCAGGATCACCAGTGACTGCTGCTGCTGCTAGTACTTCTGCGGCGGCTGCCGCTGCTACTTTTGCCGTGTCTGTCTTTGGCGTGGTTGGTTTTTCTTTTTTTTGTGTTTACTTGATTTATATATTTTATTTATTTTATTTACGATTTAAAACACGTCCGAATTTGAATATTAATTCAAGGAATAATCTAATTGAATTTTTTTATTAACTGCATATATTAACTGTACAAATTTTTACGGTTTTATTCATTATAAATGGTAGTGAACTTGTGATATAAATGCGATTCTGCTGCCACTGGTTAGCACTGAAAATGTAGCTGTCAAATTTCATGCGCCTCGTTTGACCACATAGCAAGATTTTTATGCGATATTTTGACAGTTGCATGAAACACAAGTCAGATTACATGACACGAAAATATAAAACCGTGTGACCAGGCCATAACATTTTTTTTACAAAATAGTCATCAACATTAAACGGGATGTCTAAAACGACTAATTTCTGGACTTTATTTTATATTGCACTGTTTCCTTTGTTCTGATGTGTCTTAAAGATGCAATGAGAGGATTTGAATACGCCGCCAACATATTAAACAGGTCCTCTTTCTTTCTTTTTCTGGCACGTGTTCGCATATCTTAAATTTTTATTCTTTATTTTCGCTACATGGGGCTGAGATGAAAAAGTTGCTGTATGTTGTACGCAGTGAATTTTTTGATGACATGCTTCACTTTCTATGTGTCATGCGACATAGACGTGTCTTAAAACCGCTCCGTGAGTTTAATGCTACAATAGTGAAATAAATTAAAAATTAAAAAAAAAAAACAATAATATAGGATGAGCAGCGCTCATCAACAAAAAAGTTCGGTCGCGTCGAGAAATGCATATTTCTCGTTCGTATCGCCGTGTAACAAAAAAAATAGATCCAACTTGTCTGAACTAAATCCTGAGCAGTCAAGCTTGAGCTGGAGTTCTCATTGTGCAACACCGACGACGCCCCTCACTACGATGAAACCAACAACAGCATCTACAACAACAATAACAACTCAAAGCAGTTATATAATGTCGACCGCATCTTCATTAACAACAACAACTGTTTACTGTTCACTGGCCTCGATCACGTCATCGCAATCGTCATTGGCTACAGCTGCTATTACAGCTAATCCAACGATCGCGTCATCGCAATCGTCATTGGCTACAGCTACTTTTACAGCTAACCCAATAGTATTAAACAGCCAAGTGCAAAATTATAAAAACAACGATACCGCAACGTCGAGTTCATCGAGTGAGTCATCGGGAACCGTTTTGTCGATCAAATAATAAAATTCAAAACGAAGCTAGCCCAAACAACAACACAATATCTTACACCAACCTAAAACGACAACGGTACAATACACAACCATTACAAAGCAACAATAAAAAACAAAAAAAAAAACAAACAAAATTACAAAAATACTGGCTCAGCCAACCAAATTCCTCAAACCGTTTCCAACTGTTAGCAGACTCTGACGACAAGTATGACGAACAAGACGATACTAATCCAGACAAAGCAACCCAACAAGTACAGCAGGCGCCTCTTAAACCTAATAAACCTCCTCCAATCTAGGTCTAGATTCATAGCTGCAGGTGATTTCAATGCAAAGCATAGACCATGGGGCTCCCGGCTTGCAAACAAAAAGTGAAATACTTCTCGAATCGATTTACACCAAAAATAGTAAGCACGTATCAACTGGGGAACCTGCTTACTGGCCAACAGATCCACGTAAACAGATCTCATAGACTTTTCTGTTATCAAAAACATTTCCATCAAATCCCGCTCTTAAGCGAAATGCAAATAAAAGTATAGAAAAGCATCTAACTCACCTGACTTCAACCATAGACACTAACTTCTCTCTTTGGAATGCTACTAGTAAATTAAGTAGAACCACCACACACACCCTACCACTAAAGAAGCCAGATGTCACTTAAGCCAAAACAGATTTTGAAAAATCTTCAGTCCTTGCTGACTTTTATCACAAAACTTTTGTGAACAATCCACAAAATTACGACCATATCGCAGATTCATCAAGCTGCTCCTTTTGCAACATTCCAATCCGATAAGTAACTGTCAATGAGATAACAAGAGCTATTGATAAAACTGAAGCAAAAAAATCGCCGGGTATGAAAGCAATACGCTATATCCAAAATTTGTTCAATGCTGTTATTAGACTAAAATATTTTCCAAAGACATGGAAGATAGCAGAAGTCATAGCTATACCTAAGCCTGGCAAAGATGCCACAAATTCAGCTTCATATAGACCGATAAGCCTTTTGTTGATTTTATCAAAATTGTTTGAAAGAATACTCAAAGAAAGATTACAATCCATACTTGACAATAGCTTCATATACAATTAATCATATACAATTAATAGTGTTGTTAAACTTAAGCTAGTGTTATTAATATATGTTGCAAGTCAAACGTAACTTCGATCAGCTGATTTGTCGAACATGTCACACGAAATTCATCAATTTTTTCTTGCCAAATGTGAATTAAGATTCTTTCTATATACTTTGGCCAAAACTTTCGTTTATTTTTACGCTCCACTGACAATAATTAAATAAAATTATCAATTTATAACAATTATGCTAATTGTACTTACTTTTGCTTCAGTGCTGTAAATCACACACAATTCTAGTGTTTTTAATAAAAAACACAGAGTTGTATTCAGAAATTTTTTTGAAACATTTATAGTTTCACGCAACTTCTACTCGAAATTCAAATGTAACTGACATATTTCACTGTGAAATTTTGCGTTTTGTTGCCTGCAACTACTACTTGTTGCAAGTTGCGTAATTGTTGCGTGTATGTAAACGAGGCATTAGGCTGGTTTACAAACATAACAATTCTTCCCCTCTCTGGTGCATGTTAAGACGAATATGTGATGCGCTCCTTTCGCAGTCTGGTTGACCTTCTTAAGACTTGACCTTCTGCTTGGAGCCGTGCTCCAGCGTCGGAGTGCTCTCTGGTGAATTACGTGAAATTCCACTCTACAGCAATGTCGTTTTGTTCTTAGTGGGTGTTGCTGCCCTCTGCGATGACACATCATTGCTCGGGTAGTAACGAATGTTAGACTCGTTATGATTTGCTGTGCGTGCGCTTCCTTGCTCTGCTTCTGGTGTATGGCCTGGTTTTATATCTGCTGATTTGTAATTCTGCACAAACTGTTTCATCAGGTCTATGTGCCGCTTAAAGGATTTGTACCCACGTTCAATTTCATAATGGAGATTTCCTTTTGTTTGACAAAAACCAAATCATCTCTCCTTTAAATACTTTTTTTCTTGTAATGACTATGATACATCTTGTGGGAATAACAAGTCAAGACGTATACGGAGGAAACGTCCTAAAAATAATTGTGATGGCGGTTGTCCGGTGGTCGAATGCGGTGCTCGTCTATATTGGCGTACATACATTTAAGTTTGCTTTAAGTGTGGTTTTAGTTGTTTCCATTGTCTTAAGCTCATTTTTTACATTTTTATGAACTGATCGCTCTTCTTGTCCATTAGTTGACGGATGATATGGCGCAGTACGGGTTGTTCACTCCCACTCCTTTTGGGTATGCCCAGTGATGGTCTCTGTATTTAGGTGGGTTATGTGAATTCTTTACACAATTATCACAGCTGTGCGCTACTTTCTCGATATCAGCATCAAGTCCTAATGTAGATCTCTTAAAATTCTTTGCGGAAATGTACAGGGAATAACTACTCTGTATTCAAACAGTAGGCATCCTTCCATCAGTTTGTAATTGATTTCTGGCGACTTATATCGCAGTTTTTGTAAGCTTTTGCCCGATTCAAGATGTTTTACAATTTTCCCCAAATGGCTATCCACTCTAGTTTCTTCTGCTATGGGTCGTAATTTTGTTGCACCCAACCTTTACCCAATTGTGCCGGTTTTTAAAGCACTAGAACAGTAATCAGCGTTAGCGTTGGCCTTAGTTGGTTTAAAAATGACGTCGAAATCAAAATTTGATAAAAAATCTGCGTAGTTAGCCATTCGACTTATACATAAGGCCGGTAGAGACTTCTCTGGATGAATGGTTATGTGTCAATGGCTTATGATCTGTAATTAACGTCCAATGACGCACGTAAAGATACAAGAACCATTTTTTCACTGCCCATACTATGGCTAGGGCTTCTTTATCCATCTGTGGATACTTTTGTTCTGTCACTGTCAATGTGCGACCTGCATATGTGATCGGGCGCATCTGCCCATTAGCTAACCGGTGTGACAAAACTGCTCCTAAACCAACTTGACTGGCATCTGTTGCCAGCAATAATTGTTGTTTCTGATCGTAGGGCATCAAATCTTCTGAGAAGCACAATGCATTTTTAATGTGCATGTAAGCCCTATCTGCTTCTAGCGTCCATTGATATTTTTCTCTTTGGAATAAACGAATTGTAATAGCATGCTTTTCTTAGAAACAGCTGCATTTCTTCTACTGAAGCCGGCTTCGGTGTATCCCGAACAGCTTTAACATGAGCATCTGACTTATGAATTCCTTTGGAATCGATTTTGTGGCCCAGAAATTCAACAGAAGGTGCCGCAAATACACATTTCGATCGATGGAGTTTTAATCCATTATCTCTCAGTCTGCTCAAAGTACTTTTAAGTGCATCAATAATTATAATTACCTGTAATTCGAATCTTACCATTTTTCTTAGTTACAAATGTGTAGACGATGCCCACTCTGAATATTCTACTTGTGTATAAAAACCTGATGCAATCTTAGCGTCTATTTCTGATGCGCACTCATCTCTCAGTGCTAGTGGTAGCTTTTGCAGAAATTGGAGTCGTTCCTTGTTTAAGATGAAGCTTCGCCAGTGGCCCCTCTAGTTGGCCCGCCTTCTCGCTGAAAATCTCTTTATAATTCGATAGCACTTCTTGTATCATGTCTTGCTCCTTTGTACTCAATTTTGGTGTGGACACTTTAATCGAATTAATTTGACTGCATGGCGTAAATAATTTGATCCAATTTATTTCGATATCATTCTCTTTCGAATAATGAGACAAAAGGTCCATCCATAACATACACATTTAGCTTATGCATTGTTTGACCCACTTTGAATTTTCATGAATGTGTTCTTACTTATTATGCTACATGGTGCTCCTGTATCCAATACCATTTGTACTTCATAGCCGTTTATGAGTGTATTTATAAAGTCCTTACTTACGCTTTTATTCCGTATAACATTGAAATTCTTTCCTCTTTCGTCTGACTCGTAATAACTACTTCTTTGATCCTCTGAAATTCCATGTGTTCTGACTTTGCACATTGCAATATGACCCTTTTTTCCACAACTGTAACAGGCTGCTTCTCTAGACCTGCATTGACTTTGTGAATGTTTTCCACCGCATCTATAACACGGTGTCTGCATTGATTGAACCCCACTGTTTTGTCGGTAACGGTGACCATAGGACCATATCCTAACTTGTGCGTTGGCTCCACTGGTTCCTCAAACGTTGTGGCTTTCATTGTTATTGCTACTTCGTTGAATGTGCTTGGACTCATTGCAATAATTTCGTCAAACATAGCACGTGATTCCATGCCATTAATAAGTTGCTCTATAAGCATTCTGTCTAAGAAGTTACCATATTCGCAGTGTGTTGCTGCCTGCTTAAGCCGTAGCACGACGCTAGATACCGGCTCCCCTTTATTTTGTGTCACTTTACGAAAATTAACACGTGTACTTATTTTTCCTTTTATCGAAATGTAGAATTAATATTTTCTTTATTTCATCGTAGCCTCATTTCTGGCTCTTTTGGATGTATTAAACATTTTAATGCGTCATTTAGGTATGTGCCAATATGCACCCGCGCGAATTTCTGGTAGTCGTCCTTTGCTACCTAGCTGAGAGTTAGTGCACATTCGAACCTTTCGAAGTAACTCTCCACTGGTGACTGTGTAGGTTTGTTTTCTCCCATTACAAAAGGAGGAGGCCTGGGTTATGTAGTTGCAGCTAGTTGCGCAGTTTCATTTTACCCTGAACGTTGTTGTTGCTGTTACGTCATCGCAATAACCGCAGCATGTGTTGCCTGTGCCACCGCTTCTCGAATAGCATCTACAAATACCGCAGTAAGTTCTTGGACTTTGTTTTCGTCAATGTTAGTAGGTTCAGTTCCTTTCTGACACCACTATCATGTTTGTACTTGAATAAAGACACACTTCTTTATATTTTCATTATTCTTTTTAATTGAATGATGGCGGCTTCATATCATTTTAATACTAGAACTGATATAATACTTTAATAATATCATATACAATTAATAGTGTTGTCAAACTTAAAGCTAATGTTATTAATATATGTTTAAGGCTGGTTTACAAACATAACACCAAAGTTTTGTAGCTAGGAAGAATATCGGCGTTGTCTTCTGATGAGTTTTCAAAGAAAGTAAATCCTGGAAGCGTCTCGTATACATTGCCTATTTTAGAGTTGAATTCCTTTCTAATCGACGATACGAACTCTGTCTCGTTTGTTGAGCTTTTGGAAAGCTAAAACAATTGCACTTGTTCCTATTTTGTTAACACAATCAGGTATCAGTAAATCCAGTAAGGAAAACAGTAAAAAGGTTTCTTAATCTTACCGAGAAATGTCTTCAGTGTCATTACTTGCAGTACCAACAAATTTCCAATGTCTTGGACTTAGGTCACAGGTAACGTAAAAAGGATTACATTTTATGGAAAAATATAAACGACCAAGTACTTATGCGGCTGTACTTGCTGCGTGTTCTTCTTCTTTTACCACCGGAAACAGGTTGATGTACTTATATTGTTTTCGCAGCATTTGGCCGCATCCAGGTTTTTTTTATTTTAGGTAGAGTTATTAACAAAGAAATTTATGTTGAAAATTTAAAGGACATATTGGGCCATTTTTTTTTTTACTCTGAAAGCTGGAAAGTGTTCCAAATTTAGTGATGTTGCAAAACTCTCACTTTACTTTCTTTTTATATTTAAATTGAATGTTCTTTTTCAATAAAAACCAAGAAAATAACAATCGGTTGCATAGATACGTTAATATTATTTTCAAAGATGAACTTTATTTTCTAAAATTGCGCATTGTGTTGCGGATTGAAAAAAAATGTCAAATTTGAGCGGCTCTAGCACCCAAACAATTTATACAAACACAAAAAACTTTCAGTTTCTTTATCTTTGATTAAATGACTATTCGATGCATAGCCGAATGCCTCTGTCAAATATTTGAAAAACCGCTTTTATTGCTTGTGTTCTGACAAATATGACCCTCACTATGACTCTCACGTTTTTGACATATGTTAATTGTAAATTTTTCCAATTAAAACACCACTTCTCACTCAACACATCGACTCAACGTGCAGTAAGTAAATCCATTCAAATGTAGCCCTTAATTGTTTTAAGCCAATTGAACATTTACATTATTTTAAGTAAAACGAAACTGAATTGCTTATTAAGTGATTTAAATTTAAATTATTCACGATTTATTAATTTGTTTCTTAATTTGCATAGGTTTATGTTTACCAGTCGGTCCTTTAAAGGACCCAGATGAAATATTACATTGTGGTGACCCCTTCTATGACATTAAAGCACATATATCCAATTATTTTGCCGTATCAGAGTATGCTGGCTATGTAATTGGTAGATTGTGCATAGCGTTTTTGCACTTGATAGCCATGTGGAACTCGGTTAATGTGAAACCTCGACATTGTCATAACTTCAATGACATCCCCCCCAATGGTCTTTACTTTCGCAAATAATAAATTTAGCACTAAAACAACCATATCTTTACCACACTTTAAACACATTTTTTTTTATCTACAGCCCTTATATGTGTGCCTTAGCGACCACAGTTATAACATTGCTGTACTCTTGCTAGAAAATGAAACACTATTTTATTAAAAAAGCCAATCTTGATGCTACCCGTAATTTTAGTCCCTGCAAAAGCTATTTTTACCGATCATGCAGCGTCAACGTTTTGTTGTCACCAACATTTTTCCGTATATTCCTCGCAATTCTATAAATACTTTTAACGTCAATATCAGATATTATTTATCTAGGTACATTTTGTATGACTATACGGTTTAGTAAAGGATTTAGCGATAAAAACATTTATTTTATTTTCCTTAATCTCTGCATTATTCACCGCATTATTTAAATGAAAATTATGCCGTAATTGTTTTTAGACCTTTTATCTTTACTTCACTGATTTTTTTATAAAGGTGGACGAGATGGTCTTATTCTCCTTTTTTTTTTTTTTTTTTTAATTTTCGCATCTGTGGTGTCCATTATAACCCAAGCGTCACCTTTATTCCATCTATTAAAAAAGTTCTTTGGAAATACACTGTTTTTCTTCATCATTACCGCTACTTTTTAGGGCGTCATTTTCTGAAATTTGCTTTGCACTGAATTTCTTTATACTGCTGCAGCTAAAACTAAAAGATAAGATACTTCATTCACATCTGACGATGTTTCGATTAAATTTAGCTTAGATATATTATTATATCAATGTCTATTTTTTCCTCTGGAGTCTCCTTTCCTTTTTTTTTTGATTCTCTCTAAAGATTGGTCAAGTCATTTCTACTCGACTTAATAATAATTTCAAATATGTATAAATTAACTTATTTTTTATTTATTCTTGGCACAGAGACGAGTCCAACTTAGAGGTTGTTTCTTGTTTTTTTTTTAATAATCAACATTTTTTCAAGGTAAACCGCATTTTTTTTTTTAGATTTGTGTTATTTTTATAAATTTAAAACATTTTTTTTTATTTAAAAAAAAAATGTATATACTATAATCATACGAGTACATATGTACTTTTTTTATTTTATGTTAAAAAACGTTATTGAAGTAGAGAATTCAATGCGGCAGCGTATTTGGAAGTCCTGAACTTACGACGCAGCATTGTTACTTGTTTTGTTTTTAAAAAGTCCACTATAAACTGTTTATTAGTTATCTTGTACATATATGTAAAGAACTATTCAATGAGCTCTGATTGATATAAAATAAAAAACCTCTTAACGAGGTAAAAACCAAGTGACTAAAGCCTACCTGCAATTCACAACACTTCTGATGTAAATTTTGTGACGAAAGATTTGTATTTTTCGTTTGAATTGATGGGATTGACTGTAAAATGTTACCACGGCCGACCTGCAAAAATTATAAAAAAAAAAACTATACAATTTTCGGAAGTGAATAACTGTAATGAAGATTATATTCAATCGACCTCATTATTACTTTCTGCTTTACTATTTCTTCGCTGTACAGTCCACCAAAACACAAAATAACGGTTGACCAATATGTTAGATATTTTTCATCTTTGGGTAAACGATTTATCGTTGCTGGAGACTTTAATGCAATTGACCAACTCGAAAGGCAAAAATTAAAGCAATACATAGAAGAAACAGCATGCAGTTAACTACTGGCGAGCCAATTTACTGGCCTTCAGACACAAACAAACAGCCGGACTTAATTGACTTTTCTATAATTAAAAGCTTTAATCATAAGGATTTTCAAATAAAGTCTAGATTTGAACTTTCTTCAGACCACTCACCGATCCAACTTAATTACTCATTGTTAGTACATAATGAAATAAAACAGTCACAACTAACCAACCATAAGACTGACTGGGAAGCCTTTCGAGATTATGTAAATTTACATCTCGACAAACATATACCTCTCAAAACAACAGACAATATAGAAAGTTCTATTATTTATCTAAACAACACTATTATCGAAGCAGATTTTAAAGCAACACCGATAGTTAGTCGAAAAACTAACGATACCACTACACCCCCATCAATTCGACAAATGATAAATGAAAAAAGACAAATCCGTAAAATATGGCATATTTCAGATAATAAAAGAAAACTGAATAAGGCAACAAGAGAACTTAAAGAAGCTTTAAAGAAGCATAATAACACCGCCGCCATCACCAACTATCTTAACAAATTAACACCTACTTCTGACACAAACTACTCATTGTGGAGAACAACAAAAAACTTGACTAACAAAATTGTTCACTGTCCTCCTCTGAAGAAAGGCAATGGCTCATGGGCTAAAACCAATTCCGAAAAACCAAATATACTAGCAGTTCACTTCGAAGACGTTTTTTCACTAGACACTCATGTAGTGAACTCTCAGGAGTCTAATAGTCAAGATAATCAATACAAAATTAAGAAAATCACGACCAGTGAATTAAAAAGACAAATAGAGAAAATTGATGACAAAAAATCTCCATTTGAACATACAATACAAGGCTATACAATATATATGCATCATTCTTAACACAATGTTAAAAATGGAACACTTTCCAATTCTTTGACAAAACCGTGATCATATAGGCCACTCAGTCTTCTACCGATATTATCCAAAGTATTCGAAAGAATTTTTTTTTTTGATCATCTTGAACCAATT
The DNA here is from genome assembly GCA_035044765.1 of Leucophenga montana. Taxonomy (NCBI): domain Eukaryota; kingdom Metazoa; phylum Arthropoda; class Insecta; order Diptera; family Drosophilidae; genus Leucophenga; species Leucophenga montana. The sequence continues at coordinate 17,357 of JAWNNQ010000869.1, read as the reverse complement.
TTGATATCAAAACGAATCATCATCATCAATTTGGATTCCGCCGAAAACATTCCACCATTCAACATATCCACAGAGTGACTAATAAAATATCTGTTTTTATTGATGTGGAAAAAGCATTTGATAAAGTGTGGCACGACGGCTTACTACACAAGCTAAAAAGTATGCTGCCTACTCAATTCTATACCTTAATAAAAAGTTATCTAATGGATCGCTATTTCTTTATTAAATACAAAGATGAATACTCGTCTCTAAGACCGTTTAAAGCTGGAGTTCCACAGGGTAGTGTTCTCGGACCCCTGTTGTACAGTCTGTACACAGCAGACCTTCCATATCCAAAAGACGAGTCGGCCATGCTAGCCACGTTTGCTGATGATACGATACTACTCTATTCCCACAACAATGATGCTACAGGGAGACTGCAAAAAATACTAGACGAAACAACAAACTGGTTTAACAAGTGGAATATTAAAATCAATGATCAAAAGACAATTCAAGTTATATATACTAATAAAATAGGATACATTTCTCAGCCACCCAAAATAAATAATAAGGAAATACCCATTAAATCTGTAAAACTTAAATTTAATCCCATTAAATCTGGGATCAAATAAAACTTAAATTTAAACAACTATATTGGTTCCTAAAGAAGAACTCAATATTGACGACGATGGAAAACAAACTCTTGATCTACAAAGCCATTATAAAACCAATATGGACCTATGGTATTCAGTTATGGGGCACTTCTAAGAAGACAAAGATTTCAGTTATACAAAGACAACAATCAAAAATACTTCGTAGTATAGTATAGGAATGGTATATTTCAAATTTAGACATTCATAAAGATTTGCACATGTTGCCAATAAATGACGAAATAAAAAACTGCAGCAGAAAATATCAAACAAAAGTCGAAATACATTCGAACCGAGAAATAAGTAATATTCCTACTCAGGAATTACTAACAGCCAGACGCCTAAAAAGACTGAGACCAATAGATCTAATCTAATATATGTTAAAAAATAAGTTTATCATAGTTTTGTTAACACAAATAAATAATTAAATTAAATAATTAAGAAAAAAAAAAATGTTGACAGTGTGGCTCAAAGTTTTACCCACAGTTATGGTATTCGATGAAACATATTTTTAAATCAAATAATATACAATACAAATTGCTATTTGAAAATGATAATCATAAATAAATCATTTTCTTAATTATTTTTTTTTAGATATTAAACGAAGGGAAAATTCGAATTTCTTTATTTCGTCAGATCTTTTTACAAGCATTACATGTTTTTTAACGTTTAATCTTTTCGCTATGTTGGGCAGCCTTACAACTTCATGGATACAATGGGTGAGTACAATAAATTCATGGTGACCGATTTATCGTATTTATTTTTTGTTATGTATCTCTGTTGTTAAACCATTATTTTATGTGGTTTAACTAGAAAAATTTTGTAATATGTAATTTTTTCAAGGATACAATCAGCCTTACTAATAAACAAAAGAAAAAAAAATCGATTTTTGTTAGAGCAGCTACCACTTTATGGTGGCCACTCACTACACACTTATGATCGGTGTGTGAAGCGTTTGTCCATACACTACAAACCGATTGTTCGAACATCATTTCGTTTGTAGCTGTTGCTTTGAAAAGTACAAATTAGTTCGAGTGCGGATTATGCAATTGCCCTCAATTTCTTTGAATTTTATTAAAAATTTATTTATTATTTATTTTTGTTTTTCTATTTTATTTTTGTTTGATCATTTCTAAATAATTCAATAAATTGCTCAAGGAATACTGTGCTCACGCTTGCACACGTTTTCGGCAGACGATGTTGCCATGCCAAACACTACACACATGTCTGTGAACGAATCGACCGAATATGAAATGTTTCCTAAGCCTACGATCCGTGTTGAGCACTACAAAATCGACTCGTTCCCAAGGACGACTGGGTTTTCGCCCCGGACCGATCTGCACAAGAAGATTCGTGCAGTCAAAGGTTGTCCAACTCAGCCCAAGTGGCTGTATAAGGTATATATGTATACATTTTTTATATGGATTCTTCAACAGTTTTGTCGGCGCAACTGTTGAAAAAACTCCTGTGCCGCGCCGGCATTGAGAGGAACCCGGAACCTGGTCCCTGAGAAAGATTTTCATGAATGTAACCTCGGTCCAGTGTTCTAGATGTGGCAGATGGTGCCACCTGAGATCTTGTTCGGGCCTCCAATCTCATAGAGACTGGACAGAGCAATTTGTGGCTAGCTGCTGCTTAGGTAACTGTAATTCTGTTACCAATGATAGCACAGTTGTTGTACCTACATCTAACGCAACTGCTACAACCTCCTCCTCACAAGCAACTGCCGTTGCAAGCTGGGTATGCTCCGTTTGTGGCAGTCAGATATATCGCAATGTTTTATCTGTGTGACGTAACGGCTGTCACAATTGGTGTCATATGAGGAGGTGCACTGATCTAAGATCTCATAGAGATTCGAGTGCTGGCTTCCTTGCGTCATGCTGTCTATCTGTACATAGTAATATGCTTGTCCCACCTATGTCCCGGTCACCCGTGCGGGCGTCATGTAGCGCCTGTAGTTCTACGCAGTCTTGGCCAATTCTCCCGCCGCCCCGTCAACAAATTATGCATGCTCTCAGTCCATTAATTGAGCAGAGTTATTAGAGTTATGCAACTCAATTGTAATGGTTTGCGTGGGAAGGTAGCTGAGATTGTGGACTACTGGACTACTGCGTCATGACGTCTTAATTGCAGCAGTGCAAGAGACCAAGCTCATAGTCTCATGTCGGCTGGCATCTGTTGCTGACTTTAATATAGTCAGGCAGGACAGAGACAGGAACAGTGGAGGAGGACTGGCATTCATCGTTCATCGAACGGTGAATTTGAGACCTTTTTCACTGCCGTCTGTTGGTCAACAGAATTCATTTCTGGAGACACAATGTCTGGCTATAAAGTCCGGAGATGTCGAGAATGATTTGTGAACTTATATCTTCCACCAGTCAACAGCTACGACCCTGGGTATAATCCGATTTTGAGCCATGTCCTGCAAGGGGATCATAGAGCAATTCTCGGTGATTTCAATGCACACCATGAGATGTGGTTCTCGTAGTTAGGATGCGACCTTAGGGGTATAAGTATAGCGGACCAAATAGACAGCTCTCATTTTTCTACGATCAATGAGGACTGAACCAGGATGAGTACTACCACATCCAGCTCCCCTGATTTAACTGTCGCCAGTGAATCGCTTATTCCATACTCTGACTGGTCGGTTGATATAGCGTTGGGCTCGAACCATATCCCTATATCGAGTCTTTGTAAACTACAATAGGGCTGACTGGACTGAGTTTACACGTTGTATTGATCAATCAATCAGCGGACTTTTGCCCCCCAAGGATGTTAAGGTAGGTGAAAGAATTTTTAGAGACGCGATCACCAAGGCTGCAAAGAGGCATATTCCTGCTGGCAGGTTTCCTAATATTAGGCCTGGCTTTCCAGCGGAAGCTGCGCGCTTAGCGACCTTGCGTGATCAAATTCGTGCCAATAATCCGGGTGACAGTCGTATTGCCTTGTTGCCTCGCAATGTGAACAATCTCGTTGCGGAACATAGAAAGGCAAAAAGGCTAGAGCACTTGGATAATTGTGACTCGGGTTCGCGAAGTTTGAGGAACACTATTAAAAAGATATCTGGTGTACCGCAGAATAGAGCTCTTTCATCTGTCACATTTGAGGGAGTGCAAATAGGATCGTCAAAGAAGTGTGCCACCTATTTCTGCAGACAGTTCGTGCAACACCCTTCTTAGCAGAATATCCATATGTCACAGAAGGAAAAAAGGACATGAAGATGGATTTTACATGTGGGGAGGTTCTGGCTGCTATAGGGAAAGCAATACCATCCAAGGCACTCGGCCCAGACGGCATTTCAATGCTGATGCTGAAGCACTTTGGGCCTCTCCGTTTCTTAACTAATTATCCCTGACGTATGGAAGGTAGCAAGGATCGTACCTCTCTTAAAACCCGGCAGTGGCACGGTTTTAGGAAAGGTCGTGGTACGACTTCAGCACTAAGCGAAATCACAACTTTTATAGCTGATGGACTTAATAAGCCGTGGCCATGCGAACGTACAGTGATGGTGGCTATAGACTTGAACAAGGGATTTGACACAGTTGACCATGCAATCTTGTTTCAAGACCTGAACTCCACCTCACTACCCGATAAAACGACACGCTGGCTATTGAACTATCTTAATGGTAGAAGGGCATACGTTGAGTTTAGGGGTGTGAGGTCGGGTTATCGTAAGGTAAAGATGGTTGTTCCGCAGGGTGGGGTTCTCTCTCCTCTTCTGTTTAACCTTTATTTGGCAAAGATGCCCCTTCCCCATATAAAACTAGTGACCTATGCAGATGATTGTTCTGTTTTATCCTCGGGCGTGATTGTAGATGATATCTGTGCGATAATTAATATCTATTTGGATAATTTATTAAATTTTTTCAATGCTCGCAACCTTAGGCTTTCAACTCATAAGTCATCTGCCTCCATTTTCACTTCCTGGACTAAGGAGGTGAGGATGGAACTAGATGTCTTTGTTGGAGGTCTAAGGGTTCCTTCTGTCCAGTACCCGATAATATTGGGAACTATATTTGACCCATTGCTTAGATTCTCGGCTCATGCCACCAAGACAAATAATCGTCTTAAGTCGAGAAACAAAGTGATGAAAGCGCTTGCTGGATCTTCTTGGAGTATGGACAAGGAGACTATAATAACAACTTATAAAGCTATTGGACGTTCTGTCCTAAATTATGCTGCTCCTGTATGGATCCCTTTCCTAAGTAAGACTCAATGGCAATGCCTGCAAAGAAGTCAGAATAGTGCGCTGAGGACTACCACTGGTTGTCTGCAAATGACCCATGAGGATCATTTTCACAATGAAGCGATGATAGTGCCTGTTCATCAACATAATGAGTTGCTTTCTTGTTGGGTGCGTACAGAAGTGATCATCTGAACCATGGCACCCTAACTACATCAGCGCCTACCCGAATAAAATCTGATATCAGGATATATAAGTCGAGCATAAATCGCTTTATCACTGATAGCAACATAGAGGAGTATGAGTATACTTCTGGAAGGGCCCAATTGCATAAAGATGCAACTGAACAAGCTATACGCTCTTATAGGGACAATATTATATTAGGTGGAAGACCTCCGCCTATTAATGAGAGCGAAAAACATCTCCCTCGTAGTACCAGGACGAAACTTGCACAGTTAAGAGCCGGATGGAGCGTTATGCTCGAGTGCTACAGGGAAAGAATTGGGATAAGCAATACTAATTGCTGCCCTGAATGCGGTCAATCACCGCACGATACAATTCATTTGTTTAATTGCCCGCCCCAGCCGACTCAATTGAGCCCTTTAGACCTCTGGTTACGACCAGATGATGTTGCTTTTTTCCTAGACCTTGACACCTGAGGTTGCATTTCGGTCTGTCTTTCTCTTACATTCATAAATTGCTTTGCACTACTACATTCATTCATATATAATAAATTGTGTATATAAAATGTGTATCGACTTCATACTCACAACGCACATACAAGTGTGTGGTGACTGGCTACATTTTTAGCCGACACTTAACTCATTTCAAAAATCTATGTGAATACCAATTTTTTTTAAATTAATTGTAATAAAACTAAGAAGAGAACATAATCAAATCAACGAAGAGGCAAAACAACGGAGAAAGCAATATGAGTGAACAAAAGAAAAATGTATTATATTTTTTAAGTAAAATTAGCAATTTAAAGTATTTAAATCGTTCTATAGCGTTCAATTTTACAATATCTTTTTGCCACTTAAATCAAATAAAAAATCAAAATTTACGCTTATAAATTTTAGCAGCAGCTTAAGTATCGGCTTTACTCGTTACTAAATTTAGTATCTACTTTCAATACTAATAGACTAGTCACACTGAGTACATTTTTGAGGAACGCATGGAATTTGTTGAAGATGTGAAACTGCGATTCACTCTGCCAACATCTTACATCTTCCATCTGTCATGACTGCTGCCAATGAATGTGTTGTGAATGAAAATTATAATAACATATATTTTGATAAAATAGAAGCATTTATTGCCACTACTTATAGCGGCGTTGGTCAAATCAAAGAGTTCGACAATGGCAACGAACTATTTATATTTGTTGGTACCATGTACATGCCACGAAGTGTTTGGATGTCTGAAAGTTCTAAATAAATGTTGCAAAAATATGTAAATTCGTATCACAAGTAATAATATCGTATTTTAGATGCGATTTGGCAAATGCCCGACAAAGGGGTTGATAGCCATCCAAAAACCAATACCGTGATTACCATGACTTGATGCGTATTGCATAATATTTTATATGTCTATAACAGCGCCATCAACGAAAATCTATGCAAATGACCCCCGGGAACAGCCGCACCGAAGCAATACTTACTCAGATAATCAATCTGCGGAAAAAGTTAGATCTGCTATAGTCAAATTTTTTCAATAATAGAAACGTACAATAAAAACACATTTAAAGTCACAAGAATTTTTATTTTTTATTAAATTACAATTGTTAGATCCACGTAGGAATCCCAGCAATTCTGCAATTGAAAGCAATTGAAAGGCGCCATTGCAGGATGCTATCTCCTTAAGTAGCTCTTCTTGCGCTCTTTGGTGCTCCTCTTGAGAATTTTGCTGTTGTTTTAGTACTTCAAGCCTTTAACAAGCTATATTCAACAGGCCCGTTTGGTTATCTGCCTTGGAAGGTTTTACTGGAGACCCACCAGTGCTTGCGTTTTCAGCCATGGTGCTGGTGCTGCAGCTTGATGATTCTGGGTCGAACTCAATCGGATTGTAGCAATGAAAATAGCCCAAAATGGAGTGCACCTACTCGTAGTGAGGCCATGCAGATGGATCTCCACCACTCGGTTCAATTTTTTTTTTTTTGCTTTTCCTGCCTGAAAAATATGCATAGTATAACCGTTTACAAATGAACACACTGCTACTAAATATGTATTTAATTACTTGTATTTTCGAGTGAGGTTTTCTGTCGTGGTTTGAACGTCAGTCCAATCGCCTACAAATCAGGACTCCTTCATGCTAACAGGCATCCATATAGATGTGGGAATTTTTGCGAGCACCTCTCAAATTTGCAGAATATCTCTTCTCAGATATCTATTAGCAGATTTTCCAACCCGGTAGTCAAACTGATACGAATGGCAGTGGTTCTTTGGGTCACTAAAAATTAAAGTACATTTATTTAATCACAAAAACAATATATTTTTTAGCTTACATTGTCAGACATTCTTCGAGTTAGAGAGGAAATCAACACTTTGACGATGACAATGAACTATTTTCATTTGTTGGTACCATGTATATGCTTTAAAGCGTTTGGTTGTTTGTAAGTGCTAAATAAAGGTTACAAATATATGCAAATTCGTATCACAAGTAACAATTTCATTTTTTAGAAGCGGTTTGGCACTTTTTGGGAAAAGGACATGCCCGACAAAGGGCTTGATAAACATCCAAAAAAAAAAAATGCCATCATTATCATGACTTGCTGCATATTGCATAATATTTTAAATGTCCATAACAGCGCCATCAAATAAAACTCTGCAAATTACCACCGGAAACAGCCACACCGAAGCAAAACTTTCTCAGATTGTAATTAACCTGCGGAAGTAATTAGATCTGCTATAGCCAACTTTGTCAAGAATAGAAACGTACAATAAAAACACATTTAAAGGCAGAAGAATTTTTATTTTTAATTAAATAATAATTGCTAGATCCGTGTAGGAATCCCAGCAATTCGGATTGTAAGGCGGTCGTGCTGGATGCTATCTCCTTAAGTATCTCTAGGTGCGCTTTTTGGTGCTCCTTGAAACTTCTGCTGTTGTTTTTGTACTTCAAGCCTTTCACGAGCTAAATTCAACAGATCTGTTTGGCATTGGAAGGTTTTACTGGAAGATCTGTCCAATTCTGGCGTGTTCAGCCATGATGCTGGTGCTGCAGCATTAACCCAGAATCTGAACTTTTAATCACTTGTATTTTCGAGAAAGGTTTTTAATCTTCTTTCGAACGTCAGTCCAATAGCCAACGAACCCGAACTCCTTTATGCTTGCAGCCGTTTCCAAATACATGTAAGAATTATTGCGAGCACCTCTAAAATATGAAATATTCTCTTCTCAGATATTTAGGTGTTGGAATTAGTTTCAAAGGATTCTTAAGACGGCGTAACTAGCACTAAATCGCATCGAATAAACCTGTGACTATATTCATGTGAAAGCCTACTTCACAAGCTTCAATTTTCAGTATGTGTCCTTCCACTGAAGTGTAAACAACATATTTTTTTGTCGACTTTTGTTCCAACAAAATGTAATTTGCGGGAAGGTTTGCTTTTGTGCTTTCATTTGAAGAAAAAGGAAGCTTAAGCCCATCGTACGCTTTGTGAGGCTTACGGGGACTTTGCCCCATTGATTTCAACTTGTGATTACTGGTTTCGTCAGTTTAAATTTGATGATTTTGATACGGAGGACAAAGAACGTCTGGGCCAGCCCAAAAAGTTTGAAGATGAAGTATTTGAATCATTACTCGACGAAGATCCATGTCAAACCCTTCAAGAATAGTCAGAATCATTGGGAGTTGACTTGTCAACAGTTGGCAAACGCCTCAAAGCCATGGGTATGACTCAAAAGCAGGGAAATTGTGTGCCGTAAGAATTGAAGCCAAGAGACGTCGAAAGGAGATTATTCACTTGCGAACAGCTGCTTCAACGCCTTAATCGGAAGAGTTTTTTGCATCGTATTGTTACTGGCAATGAAAACTGAATCCATTACGACAACCCAAAGCGAAAAAAATCATGGGTACCACCCGGCCATGCATCAACATCTATGGCCAAGCCGAATATTCATGGTGCCAAGCTCATGCTTTGTATTTGGTTGGATCAGTAGGGTGTTGTGTACTATGAGCTGCTGCAACCTAACCAAACCATCACTGGTGAATGTTACCAACAATAATTGATGCAATTGAGCCTAGCAAAAACTGCCGGAATATGCCAAACGATACGACAAGGTGGTTTTTCAACATGACAACGTTCGGCCACATGTTGCAAGATCCGTAAAGGAAACGGAGGCGTTGAATTTCGATGTGCTACCCCCCCCCCCCCTTATAGCCCAGATATAGCCCCTTTTGACTACCACTTGTTCAGATCGATGACACACGCCTTGGCTGAGCAGCGCTTTACCTCTTACGAGGATACCAAAAAATGGGTCGATTCGTGGATTGCCTCAAAAGACGAGACGTTACTCCGACGCGGATTGCATGTGCTGCCAAAAAGATGGGAAAATGTTGTAGCTAATGGTGGACAATACTTTGAAAAATATACATTGTAGCATTTTTTTTTTAATAAACGCTCAAAAATCGAATAAATTTGTTAAAAATTAGTTCCAACACCAATATTAGCGGATTTTCCATCCCGGTAGTCCAATTGGTGCGAATAGAAGGGGGTTTTTCGGTCACTAAAAGTTTAAATAGATTTAATTAATCACAAAAACATTATTATTATATTTTTTAATTTTCATTAGACCAATTATTTTATTGTATTTGAATTATAAATTTGGGCGCTTTTTGGCTGCTATTCTTTTGCGCTGACATTGTTTACATTTTCGTTGTAAATGATAAAAATATTAGTGATTTAATTGAAAAGTATCGAGTGGAACCGTATGGAATAGGAACATCCTTCAGAGAGAATGGATGAGTAAATTTTGGCACGGAAAACATTTTGCAACATCTTGTCACAAGATGTTAGATGTTGGTCAGTGTGAATGCCTATAAATATTTATTGTCTTTTTGCAGACTTTTTGAGATAAAGTCGAATTTAAATTGTTATTAATCAGTGTTACTATTGTGATCGAAGTAGACTTCAACACAGGCTCCATGTTAAAATGAACTAGCGAAAAAGACGAATCAATATGCCACACGCTGCAGCTGTTCATTTGAGTCTAGCGTATTCTAAAGAGTTTCAATGTTTTAAACTTGTCCGTTGACATGCACGCAGCATATACTCCCAAGTAATGAGCCCGATGCGTTGTGAGTGCGTATACGCTAAGTCGCAAAACAATTATTAGTTTCATAAAAAAAAAACATCTTTTATTGGTCCCTTCTAATAGTTATAAATTTCTCAATGTCGTCTTCGACTACAGGCGTCCGATACATTCAGCCGTACTAATTTTAGCAATGCCACCGGCTGGGGTATCATTAACGGAACCTCAGGCTTTTATCACAGAAATTTGTGATACTTATGTGACCAGTGGCGATGATATCTTCAAGGTTATAAAAAAGTGTATGGAACCTCAGGCTTTTATCACAGAAATTTGTGATACTTATGTGACCAGTGGCGATGATATCTTCAAGGTTATAAAAAAGTGTATGTGTGTGCAATTCGCACACGGCAGAAGTGAAACTTCAGAAAAGTAGCCTACAAGAGAATGAGATAAATATAGAGTATCAGGAGTATTAGGATAATTAAAAGGTTTATTATTTTTATAATAATTGTACCAAGCTTAAAAATTATTTTAAATTTTAATGCAAAATATTACATTTCATATTTACATATTTAAGATATATTGTAACACATATTATTCAGTTCAGTGTCATTTGTTCAGTTTGAACAAATGACACGAAAGGTTTATGATAACTAAAATAGGAAACAAATGCTCTAGTTTCAATTTGATTTATATATGTTTGGAACACAGCGTCAATTACTGTTTTCGATCTGGAAGTTGGCTGAGTATGACTGTTGCACATTTTAAATTAAATTTTGTATCGAGGAATTCAATTAAAAGGAGCGCTACATCTGATGCAAAATTCACATTAAAATATCCGCGTTGAATTTCGATGTGCTACCCCCCACCCCTTATAGCCCAGATATAGCCCCTTTTGACTACCACTTGTTCAGATCGATGACACACGCCCTGGCTGAGCAGCGCTTTACCTCTTACGAGGATACCAAAAAATGGGTCGATTCGTGGATTGCCTCAAAAGACGAGACGTTACTCCGACGCGGATTGCATGTGCTGCCAAAAAGATGGGAAAATGTTGTAGCTAATGGTGGACAATACTTTGAAAAATATACATTGTAGCATTTTTTTTTTAATAAACGCTCAAAAATCGAATAAATTTGTTAAAAATTAGTTCCAACACCAATATTAGCGGATTTTCCATCCCGGTAGTCCAATTGGTGCGAATAGAAGGGGGTTTTTCGGTCACTAAAAGTTTAAATAGATTTAATTAATCACAAAAACATTATTATTATATTTTTTAATTTTCATTAGACCAATTATTTTATTGTATTTGAATTATAAATTTGGGCGCTTTTTGGCTGCTATTCTTTTGCGCTGACATTGTTTACATTTTCGTTGTAAATGATAAAAATATTAGTGATTTAATTGAAAAGTATCGAGTGGAACCGTATGGAATAGGAACATCCTTCAGAGAGAATGGATGAGTAAATTTTGGCACGGAAAACATTTTGCAACATCTTGTCACAAGATGTTAGATGTTGGTCAGTGTGAATGCCTATAAATATTTATTGTCTTTTTGCAGACTTTTTGAGATAAAGTCGAATTTAAATTGTTATTAATCAGTGTTACTATTGTGATCGAAGTAGACTTCAACACAGGCTCCATGTTAAAATGAACTAGCGAAAAAGACGAATCAATATGCCACACGCTGCAGCTGTTCATTTGAGTCTAGCGTATTCTAAAGAGTTTCAATGTTTTAAACTTGTCCGTTGACATGCACGCAGCATATACTCCCAAGTAATGAGCCCGATGCGTTGTGAGTGCGTATACGCTAAGTCGCAAAACAATTATTAGTTTCATAAAAAAAAAACAAATCTTTTATTGGTCCCTTCTAATAGTTATAAATTTCTCAATGTCGTCTTCGACTACAGGCGTCCGATACATTCAGCCGTACTAATTTTAGCAATGCCACCGGCTGGGGTATCATTAACGGAACCTCAGGCTTTTATCACAGAAATTTGTGATACTTATGTGACCAGTGGCGATGATATCTTCAAGGTTATAAAAAAGTGTATGGAACCTCAGGCTTTTATCACAGAAATTTGTGATACTTATGTGACCAGTGGCGATGATATCTTCAAGGTTATAAAAAAGTGTATGTGTGTGCAATTCGCACACGGCAGAAGTGAAACTTCAGAAAAGTAGCCTACAAGAGAATGAGATAAATATAGAGTATCAGGAGTATTAGGATAATTAAAAGGTTTATTATTTTTATAATAATTGTACCAAGCTTAAAAATTATTTTAAATTTTAATGCAAAATATTACATTTCATATTTACATATTTAAGATATATTATAACACATATTATTCAGTTCAGTGTCATTTGTTCAGTTTGAACAAATGACACGAAAGGTTTATGATAACTAAAATAGGAAACAAATGCTCTAGTTTCAATTTGATTTATATATGTTTGGAACACAGCGTCAATTACTGTTTTCGATCTGGAAGTTGGCTGAGTATGACTGTTGCACATTTTAAATTAAATTTTGTATCGAGGAATTCAATTAAAAGGAGCGCTACATCTGATGCAAAATTCACATTAAAATATCCGCGTTGAATTTCGATGTGCTACCCCCCCCCCCCTTATAGCCCAGATATAGCCCCTTTTGACTACCACTTGTTCAGATCGATGACACACGCCCTGGCTGAGCAGCGCTTTACCTCTTACGAGGATACCAAAAAATGGGTCGATTCGTGGATTGCCTCAAAAGACGAGACGTTACTCCGACGCGGATTGCATGTGCTGCCAAAAAGATGGGAAAATGTTGTAGCTAATGGTGGACAATACTTTGAAAAATATACATTGTAGCATTTTTTTTTTAATAAACGCTCAAAAATCGAATAAATTTGTTAAAAATTAGTTCCAACACCAATATTAGCGGATTTTCCATCCCGGTAGTCCAATTGGTGCGAATAGAAGGGGGTTTTTCGGTCACTAAAAGTTTAAATAGATTTAATTAATCACAAAAACATTATTATTATATTTTTTAATTTTCATTAGACCAATTATTTTATTGTATTTGAATTATAAATTTGGGCGCTTTTTGGCTGCTATTCTTTTGCGCTGACATTGTTTACATTTTCGTTGTAAATGATAAAAATATTAGTGATTTAATTGAAAAGTATCGAGTGGAACCGTATGGAATAGGAACATCCTTCAGAGAGAATGGATGAGTAAATTTTGGCACGGAAAACATTTTGCAACATCTTGTCACAAGATGTTAGATGTTGGTCAGTGTGAATGCCTATAAATATTTATTGTCTTTTTGCAGACTTTTTGAGATAAAGTCGAATTTAAATTGTTATTAATCAGTGTTACTATTGTGATCGAAGTAGACTTCAACACAGGCTCCATGTTAAAATGAACTAGCGAAAAAGACGAATCAATATGCCACACGCTGCAGCTGTTCATTTGAGTCTAGCGTATTCTAAAGAGTTTCAATGTTTTAAACTTGTCCGTTGACATGCACGCAGCATATACTCCCAAGTAATGAGCCCGATGCGTTGTGAGTGCGTATACGCTAAGTCGCAAAACAATTATTAGTTTCAAAAAAAAAAACAAATCTTTTATTGGTCCCTTCTAATAGTTATAAATTTCTCAATGTCGTCTTCGACTACAGGCGTCCGATACATTCAGCCGTACTAATTTTAGCAATGCCACCGGCTGGGGTATCATTAACGGAACCTCAGGCTTTTATCACAGAAATTTGTGATACTTATGTGACCAGTGGCGATGATATCTTCAAGGTTATAAAAAAGTGTATGGAACCTCAGGCTTTTATCACAGAAATTTGTGATACTTATGTGACCAGTGGCGATGATATCTTCAAGGTTATAAAAAAGTGTATGTGTGTGCAATTCGCACACGGCAGAAGTGAAACTTCAGAAAAGTAGCCTACAAGAGAATGAGATAAATATAGAGTATCAGGAGTATTAGGATAATTAAAAGGTTTATTATTTTTATAATAATTGTACCAAGCTTAAAAATTATTTTAAATTTTAATGCAAAATATTACATTTCATATTTACATATTTAAGATATATTATAACACATATTATTCAGTTCAGTGTCATTTGTTCAGTTTGAACAAATGACACGAAAGGTTTATGATAACTAAAATAGGAAACAAATGCTCTAGTTTCAATTTGATTTATATATGTTTGGAACACAGCGTCAATTACTGTTTTCGATCTGGAAGTTGGCTGAGTATGACTGTTGCACATTTTAAATTAAATTTTGTATCGAGGAATTCAATTAAAAGGAGCGCTACATCTGATGCAAAATTCACATTAAAATATCCGCGTTGAATTTCGATGTGCTACCCCCCCCCCCCCCTTATAGCCCAGATATAGCCCCTTTTGACTACCACTTGTTCAGATCGATGACACACGCCCTGGCTGAGCAGCGCTTTACCTCTTACGAGGATACCAAAAAATGGGTCGATTCGTGGATTGCCTCAAAAGACGAGACGTTACTCCGACGCGGATTGCATGTGCTGCCAAAAAGATGGGAAAATGTTGTAGCTAATGGTGGACAATACTTTGAAAAATATACATTGTAGCATTTTTTTTTTAATAAACGCTCAAAAATCGAATAAATTTGTTAAAAATTAGTTCCAACACCAATATTAGCGGATTTTCCATCCCGGTAGTCCAATTGGTGCGAATAGAAGGGGGTTTTTCGGTCACTAAAAGTTTAAATAGATTTAATTAATCACAAAAACATTATTATTATATTTTTTAATTTTCATTAGACCAATTATTTTATTGTATTTGAATTATAAATTTGGGCGCTTTTTGGCTGCTATTCTTTTGCGCTGACATTGTTTACATTTTCGTTGTAAATGATAAAAATATTAGTGATTTAATTGAAAAGTATCGAGTGGAACCGTATGGAATAGGAACATCCTTCAGAGAGAATGGATGAGTAAATTTTGGCACGGAAAACATTTTGCAACATCTTGTCACAAGATGTTAGATGTTGGTCAGTGTGAATGCCAATAAATATTTATTGTCTTTTTGCAGACTTTTTGAGATAAAGTCGAATTTAAATTGTTATTAATCAGTGTTACTATTGTGATCGAAGTAGACTTCAACACAGGCTCCATGTTAAAATGAACTAGCGAAAAAGACGAATCAATATGCCACACGCTGCAGCTGTTCATTTGAGTCTAGCGTATTCTAAAGAGTTTCAATGTTTTAAACTTGTCCGTTGACATGCACGCAGCATATACTCCCAAGTAATGAGCCCGATGCGTTGTGAGTGCGTATACGCTAAGTCGCAAAACAATTATTAGTTTCATAAAAAAAAAACAAATCTTTTATTGGTCCCTTCTAATAGTTATAAATTTCTCAATGTCGTCTTCGACTACAGGCGTCCGATACATTCAGCCGTACTAATTTTAGCAATGCCACCGGCTGGGGTATCATTAACGGAACCTCAGGCTTTTATCACAGAAATTTGTGATACTTATGTGACCAGTGGCGATGATATCTTCAAGGTTATAAAAAAGTGTATGGAACCTCAGGCTTTTATCACAGAAATTTGTGATACTTATGTGACCAGTGGCGATGATATCTTCAAGGTTATAAAAAAGTGTATGTGTGTGCAATTCGCACACGGCAGAAGTGAAACTTCAGAAAAGTAGCCTACAAGAGAATGAGATAAATATAGAGTATCAGGAGTATTAGGATAATTAAAATTATTTTTATAATAATTGTACCAAGCTTAAAAATTATTTTAAATTTTAATGCAAAATATTACATTTCATATTTACATATTTAAGATATATTATAACACATATTATTCAGTTCAGTGTCATTTGTTCAGTTTGAACAAATGACACGAAAGGTTTATGATAACTAAAATAGGAAACAAATGCTCTAGTTTCAATTTGATTTATATATGTTTGGAACACAGCGTCAATTACTGTTTTCGATCTGGAAGTTGGCTGAGTATGACTGTTGCACATTTTAAATTAAATTTTGTATCGAGGAATTCAATTAAAAGGAGCGCTACATCTGATGCAAAATTCACATTAAAATATCCACTTAAAATCATACTCAGGCGCAAAGACACGTGATAGCATACGTACAAACATATATACGTAGAGCGTATTAGGCATATACGACGCCTTTTCTTTCGGTTCGGTTTGGTAATACGAAGGCCCACACAACACACATATACACAACCCAGCATTGTATACATGAGTACTTGTGCTCGCCCATCCATAGCCTTCACACTCTAGTAAAGCCAAGAGTGAGGCGACTACGAAAGCCCGAACAAAGAGGAGACGAAGATTACAGAAAACACTGTATACTTGTAATCTATCTCATTCTCTCGCAGGCAATCCTATTTATGAATATGTTTGTCTCTTTTTACTGTCGCTTTTTCGTTGGTTCGAATTTTCAAATCACAACTGTGCTAAATAAGTTTCACTTCAAAAATGTCTACGTTTTCGAAAAAAAACATAATTTTACTTGATTTAGTTAATTAAGTTATTATATACATACCTTATTGTATTCGACCCACGTAAAATGTGCTACTGTTTGGACAAATTTGCTCTACAAAAATATTGTTTTAGGACTGCCTAAGTTTGACCCAAGAAAGAATAAACGCCTGTAGGATAATTTTCGTATGGAGACTGAATAAGTGCAATCCACAGAAAATATGTTACCGGTTGTACCAATTTCTCGTGGAGACTGAGTTCGACTCACGCGAAATATGCTACTCTTTGGACCAATGTGCTCTAAAAAAAAGTATTTGTGGCTCTCGTTTACTTTTCTTTGTGGTTTTAATTTTAACTTTTATTTCATTAACTTTGATTTAATTTGATTTACACTTATTTACCTATCGCTTAGGAAACTAAGCCACTGTTATTTATATTTAAAATCATTTTTTTTTCGCCCATGTGTATTTACCACACAGTGTCGTTGCTGTTACCGTCTTGACACGTCCGCTTGTCTTGAAGTTCTGGTTCTGAATGCTCGATCAGTTTTTTCTTCGCTAGACTTGATCTTCATTACTGTTCTTTTTATCGGTGTAAGGGTGTCGTTCGCTATTTTCGCATGTATATCGATTTGTCGTCCGATTGGCTTCGGGTTATCTGTACATAACAACTGCGCTCTGGAGCTTACCGCCTTGTCTCTTCCGCGGGTGTATGTCAGTATTCTCCCAGAGATTATTAAAAGAAAGTGTGTACGAGTTTCTTGTTTTTTTGTTTGTTTATGCCTTTGGGTATCGTTTGCTGCTTTG
>JAWNNQ010000867.1:0-12669 GCA_035044765.1 Leucophenga montana | reverse complement strand
TGTGGCGTAAAAATAATCAAAATGATAACCAACTGCGACTAACTGTTAAGTGTGTTGCACTTTTTAGGTGAAATGTCGGTCATTAAGCGCTTACTCTATTCCAGAAGCTAGAAAATCTGAAATAAAACTGCAACTCAGGAAACACATGGGATTATTGGTGGATATACCTATGGCTGGTAGTGGCAATACTAACAATGGTAATACTGCCACACGACTTTTTAGAAAACCAGATTTGGTAGCCCACATTACAGGAGTTAGCGAAACACTAATATACAAGTTTAGTGTAATTTTACGTGTTGGCTAGTGGATATAATTTCAATACAGATGCATTCCGCTCATATGCCATGGAAACAGCTGAAATATTTGTTGACACAT
This sequence comes from Leucophenga montana, assembly GCA_035044765.1. Taxonomy (NCBI): domain Eukaryota; kingdom Metazoa; phylum Arthropoda; class Insecta; order Diptera; family Drosophilidae; genus Leucophenga; species Leucophenga montana. The sequence goes on along the minus strand of JAWNNQ010000867.1, from coordinate 12,294 downwards.
ATCCTTGGTTTTACATGCCGTCTTCTGTGCACAAAGTATTAATACATGGTGGAGACATTATAAACCATGTAGCACTTCCTATTGGCATGATGTCCGAAGAAGCCCTTGAAGCCAGGAATAACGATTTCCGTAAAGACAATAGATGTAATACGATGGAAGATGTCATGAACACCTTTGCCAAAAACATCAAACATTTCAAGAAACGATGTAAAGTAAGATGTAGTCGTTGATGGGTTGCTCGCTAATTTTAAAAATCATTTGAATGTTTCAGATTCATCAGATTCTGATTAATTAGTTAGTTGTTAGCACATGTAAATATTTTTTTGGCTTCATATACATAAAATAAATAACTTAGAAATTTGAAATGTTAAGAACTCAAAAATGTATATTATTCAGTTGTATGCGAGCTATGAGATATTGTTGACCTAGAAATTTATAGAATGAATGAATGCGTTAAAAACCCACTGTTTGGCCCACTGTGCGACGGCCATGTTTTTTTTTTTAACTTAAATTTAATGCATGGAACAACAATATGGAAGTACTTTCATACTTTGTATAGAAGGTAAAAATTCAAAATCAACAAAAGGTCAAATTTTAGTACTATGTTTGAAAAATCATAACTTTGGGAGCTATCTATAGATTTTGTTCGTATGTATCTTAGTTTTTTCGAAAAAATTTTGGTCTCTATGTAAATATACAAAACTGGGAAAACTTAAGCGAATTATATTTATCCTTATTTTAAAAGTAAATTAATTTCCATTTTTTTTTTGTTAAAAAAAATCAAATGATTTTTTAAAATATTTTCGCTTATAACTTTCAAACGGTTTAACCGATTTAAAACAGGAAAAAACATGAAGAGCATCTAAGACCATTCACACGAAATTTCAAATGTACTACATAAACCTGGGTAGCGGGTTTGTGTGGATGCTACCCCAAAAAGTGGGCGGGACACATCTAGTAGTATATGTGTGTGAAACAGCTATCCATAAAAATCCATATGATATCAAGTTTCAAGCTGATATTGGCTTAAATAAAGAAGTTTTGGATATAAAAGCACAAAACTGTGAGGAGGGTTTGCATCGGAGCTACCCTAATTATGTGAAGCAGTCCATAAGAAGCCACCATATCAAATTTTAAGATGATATTGACCAAAATTATGAAGTTTTTCATACAAAAAGTAAAAGGTGAGTATGGTGGTTTGTGTGGGAGCTACGTCAAAAGTTGGGGGATTACACCCATTGTGAAGCGTCAGTTCATAAGAAGCCATCTTGTTCATTTTTAAGTTGATATTGATTACAATAAAACAATTTTTCATACAAAAAGTCAAAAGTGGGCGGGTTGTTTGTGAGGGTGCTACCTTAAAAAGTGGGCGTGGCGTGTCAATATGAATACTCTATTTAACTGCAATAAAAAATAAGTATGTGTGCTTGGTTTCAGCTGACACATTAACTTCTTAGACAGAAATAATATATGGTCTTGCAGTGGATATTCAACGGTTATTACATTCGTTGATAAAATCGTAAAAATGGCAAATTATCTTAAAAAATTAAAGATTGAGTTAAATTTTTAAAATTCGATGGAGGCGATTTAATAATGAAAACTAATTTGGTACGGGCTATAGTTCTCTAACTTATATATAACAATTTTATTAGTGCTTTGGCACAACAGAATATGTTGCAAATAGTGTGAAATGGTATAATCAGTTTGTCTAAAGAATATATATTCTTGACAATCTCAACAAGACGAGACTATCTAGCTATGTCCGTCTATCTGATAGTTGCTGCGCATTTATGAAGGTACAATTTTTTAGATATCAGTCGGTATTTAAGATTATTTTGATCCTAAGTTTATGAAGCACTATATTGATATGCCACGCCTGCTTTTTGGGTATACAAGTCCAATCGGTCACAAAGTCGCGATTTATTGTGTACATGTCAATAAGGGCATCGCGGGCAACGAAACTGCTGATGAACTTGCCTAGACTGGTTCGGCAACTTTCTTTATAGGTCCAGAACTGACCTGAGGTTGCTTATGGGCTACCTCACTCACCTCACTGGTCATCAGCCACTGAGATATTACCTAAATAAACTAGGACTTTCTTCAGAAACAGAGTACATACTCTGTCTAGGAATTGAGCAGATGAATAGATCCTTCACTACATCTGATAAGGTCAGAAACAACTCGTTTAAGGTTATTCTCCGTTTCATTAAAGAGGCGGAGAAGATCCTTAATAAAATAACTTAACCATATCCTGGCTACGGTTCAAAAGACATCATTTCCTGTAGTAGTGCCTGTTTCCGATAGAATGGCCCTCCGTCGTTCTTGGTCTGACACTGAGTCCTAGTTAGTGTTAGAGGCTGCTCAAGCATGATACGTAGTGACAACTAGCCATGTCATCAGTACATGGTATAGTTGGAAGGACCATTCCGAAGTTTGTTGACCGGTTTGCATGCCAAACTCGTAAGCATTTTAAGAATATGGAGTCGGAATTGAATCGTTATACACACTCCGTCAGTATAAAGTATAGATTGTAAAACATAAACGAAAGGGGTTTAAATAGAGGCTACCCCAAAAAGTGGACGGTACACTCCCACTAGTAGATGTGTATCAGGCGATAATGTCACCATATCGCATAATTAGAAGTGTATGTGCCCAGTTCCAACTTGATAACATCAAAATTGGTTCCCGCAAAATGCGCAACAACATACAGACGGATCAAAATACATGGATCGACTCGTGACGTCGAGCTGATCAAGAATATACCTTTATACTTTATGGGGTCTATGATGCCTCCTTTAACTAACTTTCAGACAAACTAATAATACAATTTCACACAAGCTGGTGTGTCACAGAAATCTCTTTCACCCAATTCCGACCAAAATCAATTTCGTAGGTGTCACATAAATCTCTTTTAGAACGTTTGAAATCTCCAGCCTTTTGCCAGGCGAAATTGTTGATAGCATGTTTAAACTTATCAAATCATAAGGTAAAACCTTGTTTATGTGCAAGTTGAATGTATTTTCTTCGTAACTGTGTCTTAGGATTTAAACGTTTAGCACATTTTATTATTTAATTTAAATTTATAAAAATGTGTATTTATTTGCTGAAAACCGACACGAATGACAGATACATATATTTTATAATATCAGAGTTGCCAGTAAATCACAATTTAGTTTTGGGTATTTTCTAAAATAAATATATTAATAAAATAGTAATTCAGGCAGACAACACCAAATATATAATTTAATATTGTTCTCTAAGTAAATCTGCAAAAAATTTCATTTGCATAGTCTGTAATCTATTTTTGTTATCTACGACAACTCTTCACAGCACAAACCTTGTCTGTACATTAAACAGTGTTTTGAATGGAATCTGCGAGATTTCTGTGATACCTACGAAATTTCTCGGAATAATTCAAATAACCAGACGGAATTTTGTCTAGACATTTCTGTGACACCCCCGTATGTGTGAATTGGATAAAAAAATGGTTAAAATTAATCCGGGATGCCACAGAAATCGCCAGTGATTTGCCAAATCGCTCAAAAAATGTCACCATGTCACAGAACTTCGAGCGATTTGATTTTTATAGTCTTTTCACAAACCTTATCGAACTTAGGAACATAGGGTAGACACAACGCAAGAATAAATTAGTCTAATGTTTGTTCCGTATTATTATTGGCTTTTTTAGTAGCATAATTGACAATTTCAGTAGCATAAATTAATTAAATGCAAATTAATTGAATTTTTGTGACAATTTTTTTGGTAGTTTCCAAGCAAAACAATTTGAATTTATTGCACTCCAAACTAAAAAGTTTATCGTAGTACTTAAATAGCAACAAAAACGTAAACGAACGAATCGCGGAGAGTTGCCACCTAACAGAACTAAAATTGTCACAAACGGAAATTACATATGTATGTATCTTCTTTCAGGAATATATAGTTAGACGATACCGATCGACACCCTATTTGAGAAAATGTGTTTTAAGCCAGGGTTTGTTCTTTGCATGAAGTTGAAAATGACGCAGGTAGAACTTAATGTAGTGGCGACTTTTTCGCCGCGTACCGCATGTAGGTGAACACGTTGTTCTTTTGGGCTGCTGCTGTTGTTTGTTGCTGTTTAGGTGTTGAAGGAGAGAGGGACATCGCTTGAGTATGAGAGATGCCCTTAAGGGCGGTCTTATACTTAATTACTCCTAATCAATAATTATATATTTTAATTTTAATTAATTGTTAATATTTGTGCGGTGACCAGTAAGTTACCGTCACAATACAAAGAATTGACTATGATATTTGTAAACAACAATGATGAAGATGCAGGGTATGATTGTGTAAGTAATAAATTTTCCAAGTGTTCCTTATGGCCGTATGACACACGAATACAATCAGCAAATTGTTTTCCCTGCTGTTGTTTTCATTGCTGTTACAGCAGATCAGATCATAGGCAAAGCAAAAATTCTACAGGTGCGAGAGGTTGAAATATAATTTTATCAAAAAGTTAAACGGAAATTAAACAGAAAGAATACCATAATAAAATGAAAATCTATGCGAAAGATGAGACAACTCTGAACTCAAAAATGACAAAGTGCCAAAAGTTCGGCAGAAATATTGTAATTATTTATATTTTTATGGTGTTTTGCATTATTTCTTCATTATTGCATTATTGCACAATAAAACTAGAAAAAAGAGCAACAATGAATAATGCAAAGACAATTACTTTGACAGGTCATGCGCAAATGGTGAATATACTCAATGCATGCATTTTTAAAATGCTTTCCTTTATTGATTCTGTATATTTTACAAACAAAAGTCAAGTGTGACCTATACGAGTCTATGTGAAAAATGTTGCTGTATGTATATAGCTATCCCTTTCGCAAGGTCTCTGTCGTCTTTAAAATCCCAGAGCATTGAAGGGAAAACATTTTGCTGATTGTTATTCATGTGTCATAAGGCTATTAGAGGTAGGGTATAACGAGCAGTTTTTAATTTTAGTAAATTTAAAGAAACGTTTAAAGGCTGTCAACAATTTTGAGCAAAGAAAAGAGATGGACATAGACGAAATCAGCCACGAACGTGACTTGCAACTGATATTCGTAATTTTTCAGTCGCCGTGATTGAATCACAGGTAGTTAAATATCGCTCAGCTCTAATGAGCAGTAGGTTTGTATGGAGACTAGCCCAAAACTTGGGCGGATATTAGTATATGTATGTGAACATAAATTATATTTCAAACTGACATTGACTTAAATAAAAAAGTGTTTCATACAAAAACACAAAAGTGGGCTGTGAATTTGTGTGAATGGTATAATGAGTGTGACAAAAACTTAGGGTCTTAGTTGTTCCGGTTGCCATTTGCACTCAGGTATCGAAATATAAACTTCAGTTATCATTGATCTCAATAAAAAAAATTCTACACACCACTAAAAGAAAATAATTATTGGCCTATATGGGCGGTGCCACGACCACTTCGGATTTTTAAGACAGACGGAACCTCCAACTCACCCCTTGAGGTTTTGTATAGAGCACATGGAAAGGAACACGTACATATGAACATCAGGCATATTACTACTTTTTAGAATCATATTCACATGGTACAATAAGGTGATGAATGCCAAAACAAAACAAAAAATAATAAAATAAAGTGTTGGAATGAAAAAACGTGTATACAGTAATCGAGCTCTGGTTCTGCCGATGTTAACAATCCGCTTGTTTATTCCGATGCAGTTGGAGGCGATTATAGCATTTTAAAAACTTTAACAAAGTGACAATTAAAACCTTAAATCAGTTATATCCACATTTTGAACTCCATAAGTTTTTTCATACTATTCACACAGAGTTTAAATAGTATCATCAGTTTGTCTGAAAGTTTGTAACGTATTAAAATAGAAATCGTAGACCCCATAAAGTATATATATTATAGATCAGCTCAACGAGACGAATCTAGCCTTGACCGTCTGGCAGTCTGTCCGCCCGGACGTTGTTGGTCACACTTTTGTGCACCAATTTTACAGATATACGGTTGTAAGTCGATACATAGACTTCTCTTTATTTCAGTTTAATAGATTATCAAAATTGAGATGCTACGCCCAATTTTTATCGTAGCCGCCATACAAACTAAAATCCCACTTTCGACTTTTTCTATGAAAATTTTGTTTTTGTCGAAAGTGGGATTTTAGTTTGTATGGCGGCTACGATAAAAATTGGGCGTAGCATCTCAATTTTGATAATCTATTAAACTGAAATAAAGAGAAGTCTATGTATCGACTTACAACCGTATATCTGTAAAATTGGTGCACAAAAGTGTGACCAACAACGTCCGGGCGGACAGACTGCCAGACGGTCAAGGCTAGATTCGTCTCGTTGAGCTGATCTATAATATATATACTTTATGGGGTCTACGATTTCTATTTTAATACGTTACAAACTTTCAGACAAACTGATGATACTATTTAAACTCTGTGTGAATAGTATGAAAAAACTTATGGAGTTCAAAATGTGGATATAACTGATTTAAGGTTTTAATTGTCACTTTGTTAAAGTTTTTAAAATGCTATAATCGCCTCCAACTGCATCGGAATAAACAAGCGGATTGTTAACATCGGCAGAACCAGAGCTCGATTACTGTATACACGTTTTTTCATTCCAACACTTTATTTTATTATTTTTTGTTTTGTTTTGGCATTCATCACCTTATTGTACCATGTGAATATGATTCTAAAAAGTAGTAATATGCCTGATGTTCATATGTACGTGTTCCTTTCCATGTGCTCTATACAAAACCTCATGGGGTGAGTTGGAGGTTCCGTCTGTCTTAAAAATCCGAAGTGGTCGTGGCACCGCCCATATAGGCCAATAATTATTTTCTTTTAGTGGTGTGTAGAATTTTTTTTATTGAGATCAATGATAACTGAAGTTTATATTTCGATACCTGAGTGCAAATGGCAACCGGAACAACTAAGACCCTAAGTTTTTGTCACACTCATTATACCATTCACACAAATTCACAGCCCACTTTTGTGTTTTTGTATGTAACACTTTTTTATTTAAGTCAATGTCAGTTTGAAATATAATTTATGTTCACATACATATACTAATATCCGCCCAAGTTTTGGGCTAGTCTCCATACAAACCTACTGCTCATTAGAGCTGAGCGATATTTAACTACCTGTGATTCAATCACGGCGACTGAAAAATTACGAATATCAGTTGCAAGTCACGTTCGTGGCTGATTTCGTCTATGTCCATCTCTTTTCTTTGCTCAAAATTGTTGACAGCCTTTAAACGTTTCTTTAAATTTACTAAAATTAAAAACTGCTCGTTATACCCTACCTCTAATAGCCTTATGACACATGAATAACAATCAGCAAAATGTTTTCCCTTCAATGCTCTGGGATTTTAAAGACGACAGAGACCTTGCGAAAGGGATAGCTATATACATACAGCAACATTTTTCACATTGAGTCGTATAGGTCACACTTGACTTTTGTTTATGTTTCTATAAAAATATACAGAATCAATAGAGGAAACCACTTTAAAAATGGATGCATTGAGTATATTCACCATTTACGCATGACATGCCGAAACAATTGCCTTTGCATTATTCATTGTTGCTCTTTTTTCTAGTTTTATTGTGCACTAATTTACTTTTTGTGTAAAGAGTGACCGAATGAAGAAATAATCCAAAACACCATAAAAATATAAATAGAGCGGGAGGTGTGTTTTTGTCTAAGGTTGGAGAAAAAATGAAAACAGAACCCAGATTCGTGTTCAGCACAAAAATCCATTTGGAAACACCTTTCTATTCGCAAAACTCATGTAGGCCAGTGTTATGAATTAAAATACATAAGAATTTTTGGCTGGCTCAAGGTCATTATGCATTGAGAAATATTTCTCACATATTTGTTTTCAATGCGAAGAGAGAATGAGAGAAACTTTTTGTTACACATAAAAATATTTTAATAGTCAATAGGGAAAAGTCTAGTCACTGTACTTTTTCATTGAGGCAAGGGAATTGCCCGCCCGTTTTGCTCAACAATTTGGTAATACCTCATGTTGATCATGTATGCCACTTAGGGTTTAACTTTGATAGACGTGGCACCTGGCGTAAACATATTCAAAAAACCGCAGCAGTTTGCTACGCTAAACTCAAAAAGTTAAACTGGTTACTTCACCCAAGTAGTAAACTCAGCCTCGAAAATAAACTGCTTATTTACAAATCAATCATTATGCCTACCTGGATGTATGGAATACAAATATAAACCGTATACAAGTACTTCAAAACAAGGTCTTGCGTAAAATAACAGATGCTCCTTGGTATATGCGCAATAAAGTTTTACATCGAGATTTGAAAATACCAACAATCATGGAACAGTTGAACTTCCACAGCAGCAGATATAATGATCGATTGGCTTCACAGACATAGACGCATCTCTGGTCGTTAATAGATGTCGTAGACGGCTCCAACGATTTCATCCAAATGATATTCAAAATAGGCATTAAACCTTATTTTTTTGTTAGTTATGTTAATGTAAATACTCTAAGCTAAATGCCTTAATGTCACTTTTTTTAACATACAAATGTATTATAGTTTTTAAGTAAACTGATCGACATTCACTTAAGATAATAAAAAAAAAAATAAAAAAAAACAAATGACAAAGTTGGGAATCATTTGCCAATCATTGCCTACATATATAGGTCTTTTGCAAACTGATTTGCAAAGCCTTAACAAACCACTTTTTTCACCAATTTAATGCCGATTTTTTAGATGTTTGTCATTTTGTGATTGTCATGATTGGAATTTGTAATTTAAAATCATTTATTTGTCATATGCCGACGGTGTAGAATCAGCTTTAGATTAACTTTGAATAGGTTTAGTAACACTAATCTATACCACAAAAAGAATCTGAATGTGCAATCAGCGATGATTCACGTTACCTTAATACAAACAACATATGCACAAATTTTCATAATTCTCTTTTAAAGGCTTTCGGAGATTTAATATTTGGTGTGTTGACCACTATATAGGGGCGTGACGCATATGTTCTGGGGAATAATAATAAGGAATGCAACATTCAAAATCCAGAGTGCGCTTGGCTCCGCACACAGAAGTTTATTTATTATACCATTCACACATAGTCTGAAATGGTATTATCAGTTTGTCTGAAATTTTGTAACGCATTAAAGGAGGCATCGTAGCCATATAAAGAATATATATTCTTTATACGACGATACGAGTCGATCTAGCTATGTCCGTCTGTCTGTATGTCTGTCTGGATGTTTTTGCTAATTTTTTGAGCAACAATTTTTAAGATATCCGGTTGTAAGTTGGCACATAGACTTATTTTTATTGCATATTCAATAAGGTATCAAAATTTACATGGCACACCTACTGGCCATGGCCTTTGTATGATAAACTTCTTTATTCAAGTCAATATTCGGTTAAAATGCGATGTGGTCCCTTTTTATAGACAGCCCCTTAACATATATAGACTAATGGGGGTGTCCTACCTACTTTTTGGGGTAGCCCAATACAAGCACACCTCCCACTTTTTCGTTTTTTATGAAAAAATTATTTTTTTAAATCAATATTAGCTTAAAATTAAATTTGTTGGATTTTTGTGGATAACCGCTTCATATATATATACACATCGGCATATCCTGCCCACTTTTTGACGTGGTCCAATACAAACCCACAGCTCACTTTTATGCATTTGTATGAAAAAAATTAAATTCAACTTAAAATTCGAAATTATGACATCAGCAGATAAATGATCGTTTCACACACATCTACTATTGGGCGTGTACCGCCCACTTTTTGGGGTAGCCCCTATTTAAGCCCAATTGAATGCCATTAGAGCTTTGGTTCTACCGAAGTTAACGTTTCTTTCTGATAAACTGACACATTTTTTTTATCGGAATCATTTTAATCTTAATTACTTATTATTACAAACAACAAAAAGTTATTGTTTAAAATTGTTTTTAAATTCTTTTCTTTCTATTTTGAATTTGTAATAATGAAAAGAGCCAAAAGTAAAACTAGTAAAAATGCATTCGAACTTGTTATCGCAACATGCTCCAGACGTTCAATTCGTGGAACCAAAAAACTTTCAAGGGATGTAAGTGTCTAAATAAGTTTTATTTTTGCTAATTACTAAATATTATTATTTTTAGGCATCAGGCTAATTCAGCAGATATTTCGAAGACTTCTAAGCCTCCATATAGCTATGTTGCATTGATTGCTATGGCAATTCAGGTAAATAACTTTTATGAAAATAATATCTAATAAATACACTCTTAAAACGTAATGTAAATAGTTACATTAATTGAAAAAGAAGTGTCGGAGATTACATATTCTTGGTCACCTCGCCGCGAAGACCCATATCCGTTTTCTGTCTGGCTATAACTTCAGAAACTCGTCCTTCAATTATTGAAATAGCGTTGGGAACCAGAATCAACTCATAACTGTAATACGTATATAGTCGAGCGATCTATCTATGTGATACGGTATACCGGCTTTACACGCGATTGCAAGATTAGTAAACTTTACTTGACTCTAACATAATTTTGATTGATCTAATTGTTTTGAAAGGTAGCCCATTTGGAGGATTATGGCAAGCGAATTAACCAATTGTCTATCAACACCCCATAAAGTATATATATTCGCGAAAAACACGAAAAGACGAATGGGTCATGTCCGTCTGTCAGTTTGTGAGTTTGTCACCGCCCTTTGTTCTTCAATCTTTGAAACATTAGTAACACAGGACCACAAAAGGGAAATTGAGGTGGACATGTTCTAACCTCATCCGCCTTTTTCTCACTACCGCTCCGTTTTACAAGCAAAATATCAGTTTTCTATCTACCTGATTATGAGCATAAATAGACATGTGTGTACATATGTATACATTTGTATGTACACACATGTGCAACTGCGTTATTCATACATACATATAAGAGCACAAATATTCAAATTATACATACATATTTTTGGAATAAGAAAAGATGAAAACAACAACGTGTCAAAAAATGTTTGAATGAAATGAGAAACAATGAAATTTTCGCAATTTGGTTTCGTTTGCAGACGGGGAAAATTGAGAATGGCCAAAAACGATAATTTTTGGTGCCATTTTCTGGAGAGGATTAGCTCAAAATCGCATAGAAAACAAGAGGAGAGAGTTAGTTATAGTCTTAATCATTGGAATAAGTATTCCTTAGTAAAATCTTGGGAATTCAGGCTGGAAGATGGTATTTCATCTCCGAGTCCAAAAATTTACTGGATTATCTATTTATCACATAGTTCTTCCCAGAATTGATGAAGTGCCATATCTTCACTAGAACTTTTAAGGACTAAAGCAATACTTCGTGAAATCGCAATGGTATGCTGGAAGAGTTGTGTTTCGATGTTATTTTCTAGAGAGGATTGTATACCAAGTGCTTAAAAAGCTTTATTAAGTATGAAATACTCGCCTGTGAACACTACATGTGTGATACAATATATAAATTGAGCGATATTCAACTGCCTGTCATTCAATCACTTGCTACTTTTAGTGATGCTAACACTTAACGCATGATATATTACTCATAAATCGTGAATCACATTGGCACTAATAAGAAACAAATGATACTGAATCACTGATATTTGCAACGAACTAATATCAGTGATACTGTATCGCTCAACTCTAGCTCCAATACAAAAAAATATGCTTTTTAAAGCAATTATTAATGTGACACTAATAATTGTTTTTAAATCTACTTACAAAAGTTGAATTCAATATTAATAATATTAATATTGTATAAATCAAACTTTTGTATATGTAACCATTTGAGACATCGATAGCTCAACTGTGTATCGTGCTGCTTAACATTCCAGACGACCACAACCCTCTATCTCATCTACAACTATCAAAAAGGCGAGTTTCATGCCAACGCTAATATGAATAAATTGTATTATATTAACAGATTTAAATATAAACCATCCATACAAAAATTTAAAAACTGAAGTAAAACCCCAGCGTTGTCGAGCAAAAAGGGCAAGTGTGAAGAGTAACGAAAAAACCCGAAACTTTATTCCACCGAAGTTATCGTTTTTTCTTATTTTTACTGATCTTGTGAATTGCAGTGGTGATAGGGTCGTTTGCAGAAGCGGAAAATTATTTGACCAGAATACCAGTCCAGTGCAGCAACTCGAATTTTATGCGCTGTACTATGGAAACCATATCATATTGCTCATACAGCTCGTAGCTTATATGGATCCTAAATTTGTCGACAACTCTAACAGGGGTTACAATCGGACTGTGAAAG